>CABPRJ010000964.1:1087489-1271273 GCA_902439185.1 Cinara cedri | reverse complement strand
GTTTCGAAATCAACTGAACGCAAGAATAAGTTTCGAAATCAACTGAACGCAGCTCCGGACTTACGAATCCAACTCTCAGGAATAACTCCAGATTTAAAAAAATTTATGAAGCAAACTATGCAAAGATTCCAATCTTCTCATTGAATCTATCTTGGAGATAATGACAGACAACTAATAAATGTGTCCGATGTATCCGACAACCCACTCATTTAAGTATACAAAACATATGTATGCATTGATATTATAGAAAAAATATGGGGGTTCCACAAAACGTTCAAACTCCTACAAAGGTTCCGCGAGTAAAAGAAGTTGGGAAACGCTGCATTAAACTATCTATAACAGCAACTGCACCCGTCCCCATTATCCTAGGACGTCTTTTTAAATAATAAACTTTACTTGAAATAAATTTTTATTTAAAATAGTCAATGTGGCCCCCATTATCTTCAATGCATTTTATTACAAAACAATGGAATGAACTCCAAGTTTTTTCTAACAAATTTGGTGTTTGATGGATGGCATTACAACTAAAACACATAACTTAGATTTATGGTAATAAATTGGATTATTTAACTATGATATTGTTATTATTTCATTAATTAAATATATTACCTGATAATGTAAAAATTATGTTAATTAATCAAGTATTATAAATTACACCACTGTTTGTCAAGCAGTTCTCATGCAAATCGATGTGTCACCCAATATTTTTTTAATCTCACAAATCAAACATGAAAAACGTCTCATGAAAATTTTACAGGGAATTTCATTCAAGTATTAATTTGTAGAATCAAGATGACATTCTACAAAAAGTTTGATAAAACCCAGGGTTTGAGGATAGGAAAATTCATAACAATCTTCATTGAAACAGCATAGCCCAGTGGGTTGGTGAGTAAGTTTATATCAGTGTCCTCATTTATTTTAGAAACACCCTGTGTGTTAAACAAAACCTGTAGTATCATTAAGGTTGTGTTTAAATAGGGTAAATTTTTATTTACAAAATTATCAATAGGCAACAGCTAATATTCAATATTCATTACATATTTACATAGGGAATAAACCAATTTTATTTATAATCTAAAAAAATAATAATATTAGTTATCACACTATTATTATTGGTGTTGTGGTTTCACTCGTATTAGCTTCTAAACTATAAAATATTTTTTAGATAACCAATAAAACTTTTTAAATCTATGTCATCTTATCACATTATAAAATCTCTTCAAATATAATTACTTACTGAAATTATAATAGAGAACAAGACTTAATATTTTGACAGAAAACTGATATAAACATTTTCTAAACGTGATAATATTTTCAAAATATTCTGAAAATATTTTTGAGCTAATTATAGGCATTTTATTTTTGTTTATTAGTTTTATTAAGTAAGATATAATGGTTTGACCAAACAGAAATGCTTGCAAATTAAACAGAAGGTTTATAATCAGTTTTACTTGGTAGTAAAAAAAAAAAAGTAGGTAGTGTAAAGAGTCGTTTTTGTAGGTCCAATTATACATAAAATTTCATCTCCCTTAATAGCCTAATAAAATTCCTTCTCTAGGCAACAAGGTACAATTGACCCTCAAATATGAGCCTGCTATATAATTATTTTCCTGGTCTTAAGTCTCAATCGGTCCATAACTACATTTTTTTAAAAATAATACATTCATTATAACTTACTTGATAATATTTTATTGATCATTATCTTTTTTAATGAGTGGTAAGTTTGACACTTTGATTTTTGACATCGTAAATAAGTAGTAGTTTTTGTAAAAACGCCATCCTTGTTTTTGCCACATTTTTTCTTATATTCCTTCAATATTCCTCCACACCTTACTCCACGCCTTACTGTGGGACAAGTGTCCATTTCTAGCAGCAAGTTTCTTTCTGTAAGACAGTTAAACACATATATTTTCTTCATTTATACAAAAAAAAAAATGACACACTGATGTATTCATTATATCTAAAGATAGAACACAATATTTTATTTAGCTTTAATGAACCATCATCAAAACATTTTTCTACATGTCTAATGTAACCCTATCATTAAAATCTACTTTGTTAGGTAATATTACCTCTGGTTCAAAGTACATAAAATATTATTACTTTTAAAATATAATTGATAAACTTGAGACATTTTAAATACATTTCAAGGTTTTATTTCGGTTTATCAATATTTTTACAGAACATCTTTGGACAGCCATATGTATTGCACAATATCCCACCCCTAATAAAATTATGTAAACATATTTTAGATTTGGGTTATAAAATCATTTTACAATTATGATTTTTTTTTTTTTATTTTCATACACTGTGTACAAAATGTCTACCAAAAATCTTGCTCCGATAGTCCGATGTATTAATACACATTTTATGAAAAGAAATCTAGTTGGTACTATAGGGCGATCATTTTTTAATTTTCTCGAGGGATTTAATGATAATTGGAAAAAACTAAGAAAACATAGGGATAAATAAAAAAATATTTACGGAGTAATGATTTCGTGATTTTACATTTTTGTAACTTATGTTTTCTACTATAATTTTGCTTCAATCAAAAAATGATAAGAGACCTTTATTTTTTAATTTAAGAAATAGTTGCTCATAAAGCAGGCTAATTTTTTTTATTTTCCAAGTAGTTTGCATCATAATTGCAAAAATAAAAATAAATAAAAACAATGGCACCCACTATGTGACATATGTATGTCTTTTTTAACATGAACCAGCAATTTTCTAGGAGGATTTTAAGTAAATTTGACTTTTGTTTTGTTTTAAACATTGTAGGTTAAGCTTTATTTTAAAACCATTTTTAATTTTTTTTTTGTCCCTACTCCATAATTCTTATAAAGGACTGACATATTTCGTATGTAGGTGAGAAGTTGGGAAGGTGGAGAGAAAATTTAATGTAAATATGTACGCAACAATTAACCATTGCTAACGAAAAACTATTCTAACTGGAATTCGGTTAATAGTGGTGCTTTGTCAACAATATATATATCACGTCATGGTAAACTAATTACATATTATGCATAAAATATTTTGGTTGGTAATATCTGTTTAATATTGTGTTATATTCCCCTTTTTTTTTTCTGTTTTTCCCACTTATTCTGAAAACTCTTACTCTTGGAAAAATCAAATAATAATTACCCCGAAGTATCACCCAAGTTAGATTTCCTTTTAGAAAAAGTGTTATCATTGTAAATCGAAACAAAACTATTGGTAGAAAAGTTGTTTACAGAAAAAAATAAACATAAAATAAACATCATTGTAAAACCAATACATTCCGCGCTCCACTCAAAGTCTAAGATCAAGTTTTTATTGGCTTTTTAATGGCATAACTAAATATAAAATTAATCTTAGACTTAGTGGTTTCATTTATACAGATATATCAAAAGAATTAATTTTAGACAAAATCAATGATAAAAGTAGAAAATGTACCATTAAAAATTGGGGAAAAATACATTGAAAACTAGATCTAAAATTGACAAAAAAAAATATCAAATACAAATTGATCTGAAGAATCCACTGATGGTCAATTATCTAACAGTATTAAAAAGTCTACAAGTACTGTACATGAAATAGAATATTACAATGTTGAGAAAGTTCCTTTAAAAAAAACTCATTCTTATTTCTTTTTTAGATTCTGAGAGTAAAAAAGAATGTATTGGTTTTACAAAAATGTTTATTTTTTATCTTGTGTACAAATTCTATGATTTTCCAGGCTGTTTTCATAAAATCGAGGAAAACCTAGATAAAATATAAGAAAACAGGAAATTTACAAAAATCATGCTTTTATTATTATTTCAATTTTGTCATTTGTTGTAAGTCAGTTAAAAATATTCGTAGACTTGAAATTAGGACAGAAAACTTATATTTGCTATTTTTAAGTATTTCAAAATTTTCAAAACATTTGAACTATTTTTGAGCTATTTAAAGACATTTTAACTGTGCAAATTGTATACGAAATATTTATTAGGTAGGTTAGGTTAGTTACTGTGTGGTACAATTGTTAGACTAAACAGAAATTCATGGAAATTTAACAGGAGTTCATCAAAAGTTTTACTTTGGTGGTAAAAAAAAAAAAATGTGGGCGTAATTAGTATTTTTTTTTATAAAGGAATTTCAGTATCAAATTTTGACGAAAATCGTTTAAACAAAAAATTATTTGGAACAGATCTAATTTTTCAATATTTTTGTTTTCAAATATATGTATATTGACGATTTATGAACGAAGGTGAAGTCAGAATTGAGCGGGTTCATTAAGTCTCGGAATTATAGCATTTAAAGTTCTGATATTATGTGGATATTAAACAAATATATTACTATGCAATGAATTCGTTTTTAAATCGGCAAGAAACATATTTTCAAAATGAAACATATTGGAAATTTAGATTTATTTAAAAAGCCTAGAAACGGCTCAAATATTTTGAGAAATAGTGCCGCGCGTACATGTCAAAGAAAGATTTCTGGTAGAATTTTTGTACACAGGATAAAAAAATAGACATCTTTGTATAACCAATAAATTCTTCGTTATTGAGAATCTAAAAAAGAAACAGAACAGAATTTTTTTTAAAGGAGCTTTCTCAGCACTATAATATTCTATTTCATGTTCAGTACTTGTAGACATCTAGTTTTACCATAAAAAAGCCAACAAAAACTTAATTTTAGATTCTGAATGAAGCGCGAAATATATTGGTTTTACAATGATGTTTATTTTGTATTTATCTTTTTTCTGTGAAAAAATTTTCTACCACCAATTTTTTTTCGATTTACAATGATAGAAATTTTTCAAAAAGAAAAACAAACTGAGATGGCACTTCAAGGAGCTCATTTTTTGATTTTTCCAAGAGTTTTCCCAATAAATGGCATCAATCAGTCAGTGGTTAATCAGACAAACTGATTAAAAAAAATAAATTGAAAAATATTTAATATTAACAGCTTTAAAAAAATCCGTCGAACATGGTGGGACACACTATATGTTATGTTAAATAATTCTATATTGTCTACTTTGAATAATATATTTGTCATAGCCGAATGAATACACATACCTACTGTCATTATATTAACTTATTTTCTGAAAGGAAATTTTATTCCAAGGTAATTTTTCGATTTTCCCAGTTTTCCCTATAATAAATGGGAAAAATCATGATAAACGGAGATAAAACTGGAAAGTGTACGAAATATATTAGCAAAATATAACGATTTTTATTCTATAGACAACTTTTCAACTAGAAATTTGATCCAGTTTACAATGATTGCGCTGGGGAGGTGTACTTTACAGAAGTAATTTTTTGATTTTCCCAAGAGTTTTCTTGGCAAATGTGAAAAGCCGGAAAAAACATGGGAAAACCGGGAAAAACGTAGGAAAAATGGGAAATCAGTACAAAATTAAACAAATATTATTAAAGAAAATATATAGTGTCTATTTAATTATTTTACCATAATATGACATATATATTGTTGACACAGCATTACTATAAACTGAACTGCGCTCAGAATCGTATTTTTCGTTAGCAATGATTTATCGTTGATTATAAATATACATTAAATTCTCTTTTTTATTCTACCTTCCAAACTTTCTACCTACAAAATTAGCTGCAACCGTCCCCATTATCCTAAGAGAGCTTTTTTTTTTTGCTATATATGAATAACTTTTCTACCAGAAATCTTCCTCGGATTATCCGATTATCAATTTTAGAGGTATCTAGTAAAATTTCAATCTTCGATGTAATTTGGAAGTTTTTTTTTTTATTTTTTTTTTATAGTATTCTTAAGTATATGGAAATCTCTAGAAAAAAAAAGTCAGGAAACCTTTACATTACACGGTACCTAATGGTTTCTGTTATATTCTGTTATTTTGTATATATTCTGTATATTTTGTTTTTTAATTGAAAAATAATTGTAGAGGACTGAAATATTACTGAATATGTATATATTATGTATAGTCTCTTATATACAATTCTTTCTAAATATAGTACAATTTTAAAATGATACTGGCAATCTTTCAGTTATAGCTATTTTAAAGTATTGAGTTTTTAGAACTTTTTTTAGATTTATTTGATTGAGATTGTTTTGAAAAGTTAAACTACGTATCACAGTGGATGCACCAGTCTTCATTATCACAGGACGTCTTTTTTTATTAATACCTAGTGCAAAGTCCAAATTAAGTTTTTGATATTCTTAATTTAAAAATACCTGATTAATTTGCTTTGTAAGTACTAATATACTTATAATATAGATGTCAATACTAAAAAAAATTCTATGGGATATTAATAAAATAATCATGGTTGTAATAAAAAATGGAAAAAAAAAGAAACATAGATTTTTAAAGTATTGATATTTATTTAACACAGTGCTATTTTGATTTTACTTATATTTCATTATAAGTTGTAACTACCATACTGACTTTTTTTCTGCAAATAAAAATAAAATTGTAAAAAGACTGAACGTTATACTGAGGAACGAAAATTATGGAACGTAGTTGTTCGAACCATAATTTTAATGAACTTATAATGCTGGAACTAGAAAAATATAGAACGTAAAATCACCGATATTTATATCCTGTACCATTGGGGAAAATATTGTAAAAACAGATATCTCACTGCTTTTGATTTAAAAAGGAAAAAAAAATATTCTGTACGTAGTGATATCCAAGAACGTAACATTACTGACCGTAATTTTGCGAAAAGTTAAATGACGTAATGTAAAATTGTTATAAAACATTAATAAAAATTCCCGGGCAAAAAAATTATCATAAAAATAACCCCGACGATGACACCCGGAAAAATCGACCCTAGGAAGAAAAATCCACGCACATCAGTTGAAAACGCAAAATACGGCAAGTCACAAATATTTTTCACTAGATATTACCGGTAGCGTGATCCTCCGAGTGTTTTCCCAGCAAATGTGAAAAACTGGGAAAAAACGTAGGAAAATGGGAAAATCGGATCAATATTAAACAAATATTATTAAAGAAAATATATAATGCTTATTTAATTATTTTACTATAATATGACATATACCTATATTGTTGACAAACGTCACTATCACTATCAACTGAACTCCATTCAAAATCGTTTCTTCTTAGCAATGGTTTATTGTTGCTTACAAATATATATTAAATTCCCTTCTGTATCCTACCTTCCCAACTTCCCACCTACAACAGAGGCTGCACCCATTCTCGTTATCCTAGAACAGCTTTTTATATATTATGTTTTTATGCGACATTCCTACACTCGCGACATTTTTGTACGTGTGAAATTTTTAACGCGACATTTTGACGTGAATTCACCGCAACAATATGGTATTATTTAAAACAAATATCATATCTATTGAATTCCCTAATATTTTGTTATCTGATATAGTTTATTTAGTTTATAAAGTTTTAGTTTTAAACGGCCAGTCCCATATTACATAATATTTTACAATAACATTATTCTTAATGTAATAATTAATAATTAATTTATAATATAGGTATGAACATAATATTGTTATTGTAACTTGTTATTGTTATTTATAAATATATATATATATATATATTTTGATTTAAGCAAAAGGGAAATAAACGGCCGAAACATAAACATAATAATGTTTTAAATAATATAATTCAAGATTATTTTTTTATAGAAACTAGTCCTTTTCATACAAATACCTACTTCCTTAACGGACACGCAGTCGATGTCAATAGGTATTTTTTTTTTTTTAATTTTTGATTCCGTACAAGATACAATATAATACTTGCATTGTATTCATTAAAACGTTTTTATGATAAAAAGATACCCAATTGTACCTACCTATACGCAGACGTTATACCAATAATATCAGGAATACACATATGAAGGTCATAAAAGACTCTCACCTGCCGCCAATGGAGGCACCGATTGACTTGACCGAGACAATACGATACCATGGACGTATTTACTGGAAGGTACTTCCTAAATACAATAACGAGAATTCTAGAAGAGGGACGAGACGTTTTCGATTCCCAGAAAAGAAGATAAGGGTGGTTTTTAGATTTTAAGTGTAGCGAAGAATGTATTGGTTTTACTAAGAAGTATTTTTTTTAATCCTATATACAAAAATTCGACCATAAATCTTGCTTGCTCAGATATATACATGCGGTATCATTTCTGAAAGGGAATGTTGTCCAGATGGTACTTTTGGGAGGTTATTTTTTGATTTTCCAAGCGATATTCATAATATCAGGAAAAAACTAGGATAAAACGTAAGAAAAACAAGAAATGTACGAAAATTATTGATTTTATTATTTTATCAATTTTGTTATTTGTTGTAATTCACTTAAAAGTATTCGTAAAGACTTGAAATTTGGACAGAAAATTTATATTTGCCTTTTCTAAGCGTGGTCAAATTTTTAAAAAATTTAAGCCATTTTGAACTATTTATAGACATTTTAATTTTACGAGATTTGTCCGTAATTTTTATTCGGTAGGTAATTTACTGTGGTAAAATTGTTAGACTTAACAAAAATGCTTGAAAATTTAACAGGAGGTTCATTAAATCTTACTTTGTAGTAAAAAAAAAAAAAAATTGAGCTTAATGTAGTATTTGTTTTTATAAATTAATTTTGATACTACATTTTGACGAAAATTGTTTGAATAAAAAATTATGTCGAACAAATATAATTTTTCAATTTTTTTTTTTTTTTTTGAACAAATTTATATTGCCAATTTAAGAAGGTTGTTAAAGTCAGAATTGAGCGGACTAAGTTTTGAAATTATAGCTTTTTTGAAGTTTAGATATTGTGCAGATATTACATGTTTATGTTGAATAACTGTATATATGCAATTTTATTGTGCATTTCTTGTAGTTGAATGGTCTTGAATACGTATTATTATACTAGGGGGTCACAGGTTCAGACCCGGGATTCGAATAGAAATTGTTTGCACTTTTTTTTACCTTTTACCTTAATAGAGAAAAAACAAACACATTTTTTCCATTATCCTAGGGCGTCTTTTTTTGTTTTCATGAATCATCAGCAATTCACGATTATTTATGAATATACAAAGGACTCTCCATGAATATGTTTTTATTTAGGTTTCTTCCCCTCATGCAGATGTTACAATGTATAGAATCGTTTATTATTTTCTTGTATTTTTAAAAATGTTACCCGTCATACGAGTACACCATACACGATAATAATATTAACAACTATCGATTTTTAAATAGCGACCACGTTTTCCAAATAGATACAGCCGATAACACCTTTAAAAAAAAAATTATTGCTGCTGTTTGTAAGTCAACAGATTGTTATGGCGTTTATCGCCCTGATATTGCGTGGATCAAGAGCGAAAATTTAGTGAAATTTCAACACAATGACTGAAAAAAAAATATTAAAAATATTATATTCAATCTAAATTTTTGATAATAAATGGGGACGTGATATCCGAATATGCAGTCTCCGACTTACAAACGTATGACAGCCAATTTGCGTTCAGCAGGAACAACTTAGTGCTAATATTTTTAATATTAAAGTGAATTAACCTATTATCTGTGCAAAGTTGACAATATTTTTTTTCAGTATTTTCATTTAGAAGTGATATATAAGCATTACTCAATATTTGTAATATTATTTTACATACTTATATTTCTTTAAAATTTGATTGTAGGTAAATTAATTTTAATATTAAAACTAACGGCATAAAGTTGTCCCTGCTGGACTCAATCATTTTCTATGTTGTACACTTTTTGGATGAAGAAATACATAAGGGTATCATGCTCTCTTAATTCCGTTTCTTTTGATATCCATACAACGGCCTAACATAACAATTAATTAACAAAACTAAGTACCTATATATAAATAATAATTTATCATACTATTATAATGTGTTGTATAGCTTATTATAATTTTCAAAACATTTGAGCTATTTATAGACAATTATAATTGTTCTAGTTCTATAAGTAATAATTATTCAATAGATACCTACTTTGTGGATAAAATTTAAAAATGTATAAATAAACTCCATTCAGAATAGTTTTCCATTATCAATGATTAATCGTAATATGAATATGGCTTTGAAAAATTTAATATTTTAAAATTAACTATTGAGAATTATGATGTGTATTTACTGTATTTATAGGTCGCCTGCTACAAACATTAATGACTTCTTAAATAGGTTACAGAATATTTTAAAATATTATTTAATAGGAGATATGAATATTGATATTAGGGGAATAACAAACAATAATTATTTAGATATGTTGGTAAAACAAGGTTTTAAATCATTTATTAATATATTTACTAGAATACCATCTACTGGTAACCATTCTTGTTTAGATCACATATGTATAAAATTTGCTAAAGCCAATTTAAATAGAATAAATGCAGGTGTAATCCAAACACAAATTATAGACCATAATAATTATAAGGATAACAAAACAGTAATTAAAATTTTAGAACATGATCTTATAAATACTATCTTAAATGCCAAAAACTGGTCTTTCTTGTATGATAGTGTATCACAGTGGATGCACCAGTCTTCATTATCCTAGGATGTCTTTTTTTATTCATACCTAGTGCAAAGTCTAAATTAAGTTTTTGATATTCATAATTTGAAAATACCTGATTAATTTACTAGTACTAGTACTAATATACTTATAATATAGATGTCAATACTAAAAAAATTCTATGGGATATTAATAAAATAATCATGGTTGTAATAAAAAATGGAAAAAAAAAAATATAGATTTTTAAAGTATTGATATTTATTTAACACAGTGCTATTTTGATTTTAATTATATTTCATTACAAGTTGTAATTACCATACTGACTTTTTTTCTGCAAATAAAAATAAAATTGTAAAAAGACTGAACGTTATACTGAGGAATGAAAATTATTGAACATAGTTGTTCGAACCATAATTTTAAGGAATAAAACAGGATAAAACAGATGTAAATGAATTCATTGATTTATCTAATAATAAATTATCAAATGCAATTAAAAAATCAACTCAGTTAATTAAAAAACTTAAAGGATTAAGGACTAAATGACCAAGGGCTTATTAATTTCTACAACACAGAAAAATGAACCAAAAAAACTAAAAAACATCCAAATAATAAATAATATTAATCTACGGAATTATTACATTGAGTATAGAAATAGATTAACATTGCTTATAAGAGAAGTAAAAATAAGTTTTTATAAAAAATATTTTCTAATACAATACCTAACCCTAAAATGATGTGAAAACTAATAAACTCACTGGATCAACCAAAACCAGTTAAGATGAGAATTTCAATACCACCTTATGTATTAATAGTCAAAAAATAAATACCCAAACAGAACCTTAAAAATCAACTAATACATTAAATAATTTTTTTGTAGTTATTGGTGAAGAGCAAAATGGTTGATAAGCAAACTCTTAATTTAAGCTCTTTTTATTTTATTCTTGTTTACAATTATATAACTGTAAATTAAATAAAAATTAAATGTAGTATATAAATTATATAATAACTCAACTATCCCATCACAAGCTTTCCTTAAAGGAATAATTTAATTTGAATATATTACTATCAACAATTTTTATAATGTAATGTATTGATTTGATTTTAATAAGAAAAAAAAATACATAAAAACATTAAATTTCCCTCAACATTGTATCTTCCCAACTTCTTACATACAACAGACCCACTTATCATGCGAATAATATGTTGGTATTTTTTTCTAGTCCTTATCTTATCGACTATGGTCAGGCATATAGCCACAGCGAAAACTTAATATATTTTTATCAGGATAAATATCAGATAACTTAATGTTTATTTTTTCAAATATTCAAGGATATATTCAGGTATTTGGTAAAAAATAAATACTTAAAAAAATTTTAAAAATAAACATAAAATAAAATGATTAATTTTTTAAATAAACTTTATTAGGACATGTACCTACATGATAAATGTACGATTCATTTTTTGATTTCTAATTTGAATTCTATGAAACCGTTATCAGCTAATGAAGAATGCCATCATACTATGGCAAGTAGCATGAGTAGATGTTTTTGCTTTTGTTATTGCCTATTGTTAGTTGCTCTTGCAAGATAACATTACATTTTTTTTTATTTTTGGGTATTATCATTATTTACAATGTAAAACTACAGACTAATGAACATCTATTATTGAAATACATGGTTTAATAATACATTTTACCAAATGTCTGTTTTCCATGTAATAAGTAATACGGTAGACAGAAAAATATAAATACCTACTAATCATATAATTTTTAATTTTCAATTTTTTTTTCTAGTCCATTAAAATAAATGATCTAAATGGGTCATTTAAGTTATTTATAGGTAACTAGAATTTTATCTACATGAAGATAAATATAACTGAGTTGAAAATTATCTAGATAAAATAAAAGATAAATAACTTTTATCTAGATATCTCCCAACACTGTGTATCAATAATTTTACTAAAGATAAATGAGATAAAACTCACAGCTTAAATCAATATGATAAGAATATTATTAAACTAGCTGTCCCACGCTCGGTTCCCATTGCCCGTTCCAATTTTTATTTGCCCATATTAATCTTTGGTTTTGACGGTGTCAGAATTGAATGAAAACAAATAGATGGAAAGGTGGACTAAATGTGTTCTATTGTGAAATTTGAATTGTGCAAATAATAGTAATAATTATAATTATTATTATAATAGTTTTCTTTTCCGTAACAAGGTAACCCTTAAATAAACAAAAATAAATAAATAAGCAATTAGATATTTGTACCACATATACCTAAAAACCCCCATTTTACCCTCTCAGGAGTTTAATTTTCAAAAATCTTTGCTTATTGCACGGTGAAAATATTATAGGAACCACTATTCCAAGTTTCAAGTGCGTACGTTGAGTAGTTTTTGAGATACAGCGATAAGTGAGTCAATGGTATATGGATTTTATATAAACATATATAGATTGAACAATATCTAAAAAAAATCAAATTATCCGTTTGAAAATTTAGGCACTCAAAAAATTGCATACACTGAAACTAAGAATAATAAATTTAAAGAGAAAAATATGTATCACATTTGTTAAATAGTACTTTTATACAGTGTATATTTTTACAAATATGGATGGCCTACATGAAGCCACAGACTATGCGACTATTATATCAATAAAATCAGACCAAATTTATATGTGAGCTTCATTGCAATAGCAAATGGATATAATAATATAATACCAACATATAATTACGTAGGGTAATACATGAGCAACGTATAAAACGTTTTTTACGCGTATATTACAAACCCTGGTTTACCCAAACGACAACAGTTTTATTTGTTCACAGACAAATTAAACCTACTTAACATTTTAAATATAAAAACTATAAAAAAAAATAAAAACAAACATTTTCAAGTCCCTTAATAGACTCCTAAAACAAACAAGCTATCGAAATTTGAAAATAAAAATCTACTTACTCAAGATTCGGTTTTGAAATTTGGTCGTAATATTTGTGTAACTCGTGTCCTAGTAAAATTTCGCCCTATAAATTACACCACTCTATATATTAAATGTAATTTTTCAACGTACAATGAAATCTTCAAGAATGATCCCAATGAATCGATAATGATTTACCGGCTGCCGCTGACAGAAAACACGCTACAACACGCTACAACAAACTACAACTTCACTGTGTAACCAAAAAATGTACGACCGCTAGTAATATTCGATAAGAAAGCCCAGTGGTTCCCAAATATGTATACAACGTTGCTGATTCAACTCCTGTAATTGTACTTACCCTTTTTTTAATAAGTTGCCTACACAAATCCTACGAAATTAATTTTCTAGTCATTCTTGAAATTCTATTGCTCAAGTTAAATTTTGTACCCACGTTTACCTATTGAACAATATAATTAATATTGCTTGAGCAAGTACCTTTTATATATTAGAATCGATTGTCTTGATATAACCATTTTTAAATTTCGTTGTACCATAATATATTAAAATATCGCTTGAAAATTGAAATATCGGAAAAAACACCGAAGTAAGGGCCCTGACCAGTGATGTAGTTATGGGATTTTGGCAAGCGAAGAGATGTTGAATTTAGAAATTGTATCGCGTATATTCAGCGACCCTTAATTATGAATTTTATACACGGTGACCCGATATTTTATATTTTCGGCGGCTCTAAATAATTCGTTGGCTACCCCCAGTTTGGGAAACACTGCTGCGCAGATCCCTCGCTACGCTCCGAACGGGAAGTAAAAAAAAAAAAAAGATTTTTTTACGGCCCGCACACGGCATATCGTCGTACGAGTCACAATAGTCACGAAACGCTCAACATTATCACGTAGTGCGGACACTGTGTGCGCACGCGCATGCGCCGACCCGTGCAGTTGTGCGCTGCTACGGGACGGGGATTGTTATTATTTCTGGGCCTCCGCGGCCGTTCGCCGTATGCGGCGACCGGTTTCGTACGGACGGCTTCCAATAATAATATGATTATTATTATTATTATTATTTAAATACGAATCCGGAATCGTATAACGTTACGCGAACGCGTTTACCTACAGGTAGACACGTTAACGGCCGGACACCCGGCTTGTTGTGCGGTGCGACGACTGGGCAGTTTCTCGGCCGTCCTCGTCGCACAATAGTTGGTGGTATCGTCTCTGTCTAATCATCGGCGTGGCGATTAAACGGTCGTAAATATTGTTCGTACACGCCTGCAGCCGCTCGCCGCCCTTCCCCGTATACGCGTGCCCGCACGGTCCACCGTCCGCCGACGGCCAACAATGTGTTCTCAAAACGCGTGACTACGTGTTCTCGAAACACTTACGGTATTCGTATTCGATCAATATCGGGGACGCGACGTCAGTGGCGCGGCTCGCGCCAATTGGTGCAATCGCGCTCCCTGCGTAAATTTTAAAATAAAACAGAA
Organism: Cinara cedri; assembly: GCA_902439185.1. NCBI lineage: Eukaryota > Metazoa > Arthropoda > Insecta > Hemiptera > Aphididae > Cinara > Cinara cedri. The sequence goes on along the minus strand of CABPRJ010000964.1, from coordinate 1,256,394 downwards.
TTTGCATGTTTACGCTAATTCATCGTTTTAGGAAATTAGTAGGTAATCATTGTAGGGCTTGTGCGCGTATTATTTTCATTCGAAATAATTTTTAACAATAATTCAAAATTGTGTTGGGAAATGATAATGGCATTTGTCGTGTCTCACGTGTAATTCGGCAATTCGAATGCGATGAGAATAATCTAAAAACTGAGTACGGGCCGAGCGACCGGCGCCAGGTAATGTCGTTCGGTCGTCGGGTTTCAACCCTCTTCGCCCCCCTCGCGTACGGTCCGACGGTCCGTGGCGTACACGAGCAAAAACCCGTTTTCGAGGAATGCGTGTTGTACCACGATATTGGTGCCTGTTATAATAGAAACGGCAGCCGCCGCCGCCGTCGTACCCTGAACCTTGCCCAGCGTGTGAGAACAGTGGTTCTCATTGTATGCAACCGTAAACCGCCATCAGTGGTCCGTGTTCACGCACGTTCAGACTACGGGCGTCCAGAAACGGCGCGAGGAGCAAATATACAAGCGAGCTAATATGGGCAACTTCTCATCAATAAATACTGATATCATTCTTATCCACACACTTAATTACTATTATGTCAACTATTGACCTAACAGTAATAACTATATGTTATTAGGTCTGTATTCGTATCATAGCATAATCAATTATTACCGTGTATAACAAAAAGTCAAAACAAAATGGTAAAATATTTAAGTGAAATAAAATACCAAAGAGTAAATTAGGATATACTCATTGATATTTTCCATTTAAAGTATTTGCCATCAGTTACTTACTTTGGTTGCGTTCAATTTGTACAGAACAAATTGTATAACGTTTTTTATTTACACGAGCATGGCGGGTAAATTCTACGATAAAAAAAAAAAAAAAGTGTGAATCCGTTTACCTATCGCACCGCCATAGCAGGGCACTGGTTTTGTCGCGTTTTGCGTCGCTATCGTACATTACGCCGTCACCGCGTCTGATATTATTTTCATAAATACAACCATTTATTTTACGATTTCCAGTAAAATAATAAAATTTCTATTTCAGACATATCCTAGTAAAGAACCTAAAGATCCACTATCCGTTTTCAAAATTGAAATCCGTCAACCACAAGTCCTACAGTTTTGTTTGGCTTTTAGGTCTAAATCGACTAAAATGTACACAGTCACCTTAACCATTTCACAATTTTTTTTTACGATTTTTTATTACACACGATGATAAATTATGCAATGGTAGTTATAATATCACTACTTTCTGATAGGAAATGGCTTATATTAGCATCTGATAATTTGCTCCCTGTGCTGTCATTAGACGCTCGTTTTCAGTCTCTCCTGAATATTTCATTTTTTTTGAGATAAGAGATATTAGTCGACTAACTATATAGTCAACTATATAGGCCATCGACAGGCGTACATTTTTGAATTCCGCTACAGCAAATAGTCTGCTTAGAACGGGGCGATTAGCCGCCAGTTTTCGTGACGCGGACTCGTCGCATATTTTCGGCCCGCTATTGCGTTCACAGAGAATAAACCCGATTAAAACAATTGTATACCTACCTGTTTACATTTCAGTATTTCAATAATATAACGTGGGTTGTCAACATTTTTCTCTAATTCCATAGTTTTGTCTGGTTGAAAAAATAGTTTTTTTTTTTTTTTTTTTTCCATTTTAGGACGAATAATAATTTTTTTTTTAATTTACCTGGTTTAAAAAGATCAGTTTTAGCGCGAATTCAAATTAGTCTTACCAAACATCGGGGAATACTATGGTACCAATCTGACATGGACGTATTAATAACGTTATTAATCTGATATACGTGATAAGGCGTGATTTTTGTTACAGTGATAATCCACTAAACCCGAAACCGGGTAAGACACATTTGATTCCCGTTAATACCGATCGTTTTGAATACTTTTCAATTAATTGGTTTTTTAAACCCAATTTGTGAAGAATTAAATAGCCAGAATAAAAAATAAATTTCATTCCTAAGCTTACCGTGCTCATTACAATAGGATTCGTAGATTAAATCAGTCATTTTTTGACTCTCCCATACAGTTAAATATTGTTTGGATCCGAACAATAAAATTATTATTGAGAACAGGCTGATAAGAAGTGCACGACTGAAGTACTAATTAAGCGTATTTCCGTATTGGTCGCAAGTGAGTGTCTGGCTCAATCGCAATCTAGGGCGCACATATCATCTCAAAATGGTTTTACAAAAATAATTAACCATCGTGGTCCGTCGAAAATCTGACATAAACGATTTATATAATAATTTATAGGTATTGATAGGTGTTATCATCCCGTTATTGTTTTATAATGCACAGAAATCAAAAATATCAATACCGAGAGCGCGCGTCCACATTATCTTTTATTAAACTTCCCCACATAATACTATACACGAAAGCGTACTTGTCACGATAGAAATAATTATTTCAATCGATGTAGACACCAGGTGATCCATTTAAGTGGACTCATTATCTCGGAAAGTATTGAAACTTTTTTCGGAATTTGTTTCCCAGAACATTTAAGAATCAAGCAGCTCTACAATTCTAAATTTTGTTATTTTTGGGAGTCAAAACCACTATCTACTTTTGATTTTCAAATGACAACCTATATTAAAAAGTCCATAAATAGATGGAGCATTAGTTAAAATTTATATATATATATATATAAATGTTGACATTTTTGATTTCTGTCAAGCGAGATATTCCACTTTAAAAGTTCGGGTTGGAGAAAAATAGTGGATAATCATTTATGTGGCGGTCACTTAGCGGAATGCTAATAAGTTAAAGTTTTCTAACCTTATCTTCTAAGACCATGACAAATCAACTTTATTTATCAGTTTATTACCTATATTTTGTCATGGTCTAGATCACGGTTATTTTGATAACCATAATTGGGAGTTGGGAGTGTGCCACTTTTAGCACACACACAACTGACAATTCACTGTGTGTGCAGAAGATACAGGCAAAACGGGAATATTTGTGGCCAACAACTTAATATTTTGTTATTTTTTCTGTTTTCCCATGGTAAAGGTGGGGTTAATATTAATAAGTTGTAGCTATATCGGCTCTTTAACAATGTGCAGCGGCTCCTTACCTAACGACCCACCAACAACGGACAATGTGTTCTCAAAACGCGTTAAATTTGTATTCGTATTGTACAAACAATATAATGAAATACAAAATCCTCGTCCACATATTTTGGTAAACAAAGCCTTAGTTTATTCATAAATGGGTTGAATAAGTTCTGAAAATTATTAAGTTAAATTAATAAATGATGGTTGCGACAGACTGAATATACAAAGATAAACAAGTTACATAATACAAGAAAAAAACTCCATAACATAGTTTGTGCGTTAATTTATTCATAACATATAGCTTTGAATACTTAAAACTAATCATTTTATGTAAAATTATGTTCACTGTGATTTTGTAGATTTTAATTATATTCTATAATTTATAATACTAAAGATATTGAACCGAAATTAAGGTTGGTATTAACAATAAAAATTACCATACAAATATATTATATCTAAAATTATAGTGATTTTTTTATTTTTTCTTATTTTAACTGTACAAAAGTTATATTTTATAATTTTTATTATTAATTTTTTCAGCAACTTCCTTCTGCTTTGATGGCGACATGAGCTTTTTAATCGCTATCCAGTCTTCATGTATTTCATGCTCTTTAAGCATGTAGTTTATACGAGGCCGAGGTGTAACTTTTGGTATAAGATCAGGCTCTATATAACCATAAGGATATCCATAACGGTCACCTCTGCTATGTATTAGATTACGGCCCAGCCAGAGTGTAGCTTCTAGATCTATTTCATTAAGTGCTGCTTTTAGTTGGTCTATATTTTCATCATAATCTGTTATCATCATATCATATAACATTTCTGCTTGATTCTGAAATACAAAAATTTAATTTAAAATAACTGTATTCTGTCTTATGAAAGAACAGATTGCATTTTGATGAAAACAGGTCAGTCATGTGCTTCTACACATGGATACATGTGAACTAATGACAACACATGAGGACCAACTAGTGAGTGAACACAAACCTGTTTATATGTAATGTGCCAATTGTTGATACCTATTGACACCTTTTACCTACCTAATACCTAATAAATTGCCTCAAATGGATTACTTGGCAAACATTACAATATTAATAAATGTCTTAAGGTATGGTTTCCCTGCTGCGTCCAAATGTTTTATCTGAAGCGGCAGACACTATAGATTTTATTATTTTACCCCACTCTTTTAGTTTAATTTTACAAAATTTTCACTGCAACCAGTGTGTGTCCTTTTTGCACATAGTTTTCACATACAAATTTAGATTTTTAAATTTTTCAAAATGAATCAAAATTTAATTTTAACGGTATTCAATACATACTTGATCTTCCTACTTCGTTAAATATATTTTTCAAATATCAATTAATTTTAAATATATAATGTCCTTAGGAAAATTATCTTTTTGTATTTTATGGAATCTATCCAAAAAAAAAAAACTGTGTTACTTTCTACGAATGCAATCAAAGCTTCATCCTCTGATGAGGAAACAAAAATGTATGATTTGTTAATATGCTGACTTTGGGCGTCTGGACATAACATTAGTCTGGACCGATATTCACATCAATCACACGCATGGAAACCAGTCATACACAAAATACATAATTTAGTGTCTCGGCAACTGGATACTGCAGGGAAACTGTACCTTTATATTTTCTTTTACTCATTATTTGAGCAAGAAACACATGGACATCATCTATAGTCAATTACATATAGAGAGGATTCGATGGTTCAGCAATGGTGTGGATCTCATTCGGCATGCGCGATCTGACACTGTTTTTCATGAAGCAAACTTTAATTTAAGTTAATATAATTTGAAAATAATTTCAGAAAAATTAACCCTGAAGGTAAATATGCAGGGATTATTAACAGCAATTTCAACAAATAAAATAAGTAGTACCTATTTTAAATGATTGGTTATTATTTATTAATGACCGATCATTTGTAATAATTTATTAGAAATATTTTTAGAAATTTTTTATTTAAAATTTTAATTACTTTATATATTTCCTTTATTGATTGCTTTTCAGAATTAAATTTATGTTCCAAATTCTTCAATTTAAATTTTCTCAATTCAATAGTTACTGCAAGTCGCTTTTCCAATTTCAATTTAACTAACTTATCTTCCAATTCTTTTATTTGATCTTTATAGAATCTTATTAATAAACAAAGTTCACATATAATAATAATAATAATAAGAATTCAATTTTAAATATTGTAAAGGAATTTAAGATACTTACATGTTTTTAAAGAACTCAAATTTAATTTCAATTTCTTGCAGATTTAATTTGCACTTTTTCTGCTTTTTTGCATACATTTTCAGGTCTGAGCCTTAAAAATAAAAAAAATAAATGTATAGGTGTAATTCAAACTTAAAAAGTTTAATTTAGTCTAAATTTACAATAACTATCATCCGAGTCATAATCTGAAGTATTACTAGTGGATGGAAAAAATGCAGACATTTCAGATTTTTTTTTCTTTTTTGTTGGGAGCTCCATATCGTTTTTTAATACCTGCAGTACACTTTAGATATTTTCTAGTTTATGTTTCCTGGGCTTATCAGCTGTATTTTCAAGTTGAATATCAATATTTTTTTAACTATCGTTTCTGAAAAAAAATATTTGTATTTAACAATTATGTTTTTTTATATTTAAAATAAAGTACTCACTATGCTTAGAATCTAAAATATATTAACACTATTATACTTGTAATAATTTCTTTTTCATGTCTTTAAAGAAGTCTGGTAAAAAAGATGGAAAAATTAATATTTATTTTTAATCAAAAGAATTTGGAAGCATTTTGTAAGTTAAGTAGATTTCAATAGATTTTTTTTAAATTTATCAATTTTATTAATTTTATTGATAGTTTAATTATTTTCAATGAATAGAAGAATAAATAAATTATATTTGATTTTGTTTAAAACAAACTTTAAGAAATATAGGATTTCTTTTTTTTACTGTTTTTATAATCTTTAAATAATATTTTCCATCTTTTGAACATTTTTGTCTAAATAGTATTTTAATTTGATTTTTGTTCATATCCATCGATATTGTTTTGAACCAACTTTGCATTTGCCAGATGCATAGGCCTAGCTTTTACAAGCTAATGAAATATCTATTCTTCTAATAAATTCCAACTAACTACTAAGTATAGGGTACATGGTGTATCCAAATTGATATACATACAAATAGTTTTTTTATACGACTACCTATTGGGTTCTTATTAGAGGATACATACCTAAACATAATATTATATTCAAAAATATTGTAAGTAGGTACCTTAAATCCGTAATGTTATTAACGATCTAGTAGTGCAGTTAAATAAATGCTGTACGAAGTTTCTTTGCATTTAAAAAATAGTTTAAAGTATAATTTACTATTTGTACAAGGCTGTGATAGTCACAAATCTACTTACACAAATTAATTAGAAAGTTTGTTGACACCGAGGGGCTTCCATGCACGCTCAATGTTACCAGCCCGTGTATCGAAAGAGGAATGCATTAAAACAGGTAAAATATGAGCCTGCGGCGAACTAACCTGGTTTCTAATTAGAAACAATGAAGAGATTGTCCAGCACTCTGGAAATCGTTTCGAACGCACTCCAGCGTAATTAATTAGTAGTTACTATATACCAACCGTGGCAACGAATTACAAACCAGTGGTTTCCCTTCTCCAGTTGTTTTTGTCCACCATCTGTTTAGTCTACCACAACTTTCGTATTTAATGTCTATACGTCAATAGTCCGAAAATGTAACCCGCGTTTTCAATCTTGTGTAGTTTTATTCATCTGAAAATTACGAATATAATTGTTCATATTTGTTCTCATTATTGTTCGTATTGTACAAATTGCTGTTTAACGTTTATCATTATACGTGTAGGTAAAGCATTGGAAATTGTAATGTATTATGTATGGGAACACTGTAATTATAATATTCATGTTTTAGAGATGTTATTATCATTTAAAAGATTAGATTAGTTGGATACTTGGGTCCGCAGTACGTACGAAGGTGTAATTTTTTATACATTATGAAAAACTCAGTGATGTTTTATTGTCATGTGCATTATTTTATTAAATATTTTCTTATACGTTTCTATCAATTTGATGACGCGAGAAAACATTAAAGAAAATATTTTTAAAAAAGATCTACATACTTCGCACGATGTGCAGATCACTGTTGTATGTGATAAGTTGGGAAGGTAGGATATAGTAGGGAACTTAATGTACATTTGTACCCAAAAATTAATATTAGCCAATGAAAAACTATTCTGAACGGATTTCGATTAAACATGTTTTAAAAGGTCATAAAATTTAATACTAAAAATCCTATGAAAAAAAAATTTCATTGAAATTAAATTTTTCTTGTTGATAACCCATATTATACATTTCTGTTTGATCTAACAATATTATCAACAAAATACCTACTGAATAAATATTACCTACAAAACAAGCCAAATTAAAATGTCTATAAATAGCTTAAAAATGGCTTAAATGTTTTGAAAATTTTACCACATCTATAAAAGACATCATAATTTCATATTCGTTATATTTATATATGTATATTTGTGAAATTAAATTAAGTAAATATATTATTATTATTAATTAATAATAAAGTACCAAACAGTATATTTTGATTGTAGTGAGAAAATTTGTTTAAAAAAATGAAAATTAATGTATTTACAACTTATGTAACTTGTAAATAAATTATTTGCAATTCCTCGAAAACCACATCTTTCCAGTTTTATTAACAGTATTTTATGGCCAACGGAATCAAAAGCTTTTTTTTTTTATATCAAGAAAAACTCTAAAAGCAAAATTACAACTTACCAGAGTTTGTAAAAATATTGATTTACTTTTGTAATATTTAAAGCCAAACTGGTTTTCAGAAAAAACAAGTGATTTATCAAGAAACTCATAAGGGTGATTTTATACACTTTTCTAGAACTTTTGATAATGTATAAGTTAATAATATTGGACAATAATTTGACAACTATTTTTTTTTCTCCTTGTTTAAATTCAATTGAGGAACAATTAAGGTGTGCTTAAAGATAATTAAAAAATTTCTTGAAGAAAGTGATGGATTAAAAAGATGCATTAAACTCTAAAAGAACCAGTATAAAGTTTATTTTTCGTTTTAAAATTAGTCAATGCACAAGTATAAAAAGACGTTTGCTGTTAAGAATATTACTTTTTATTTTTTTCCCCAGTTATATAATTTAAAAAGATTTAATTTGGATTAAATTTAATATTAAATTTGCAAATTAACAGTGTTATTTATTTTGATATTCCTCACAATACTTTAACATACTGAGGCATAAAAACTTATTAAATATGTTGGTGATATCAATACTATCAGAAACTATTTTATTTTTTTAGTATACATTGATTAATTTATTAAAGTCCAATATTTTTTAGAATCACCTTTTTGCCTTGGTAATATTTTCTGAGAAGTACAAAACTTTAGCACATCTTATTTTATTATTTTTATTAATAAATGTCTATATTTAATATATCTTAGTTTAAGATTAGAACTGAAAGGTTGCTTTTTTAATTTGTTAAAAAGGTTATCCTTACATCTAATTGAGGCTCCTATGTCAAAAGTAATCCAACTTTTAATTTTGAATTTAAATTTGGGAAACCACAAAAATATTGTAACTTTACAACTACTTATACATACTTATCACATTATCTGAAGCCAACAAATTAACCCATTTTTCTTGTTCAACAATATTTTTAAGTTTGTAAAATAAAACATTTTCAATTACCTTCTTTTCTGTATTATCGATAATAATGTTTTTTGTAGTTTCACCAACTTTATTTAAAGACATAATTGTACTGAAATTATCAGTTATATTGCTTTGACATACATTTTTCATATCTATGTATAGTTAAGTCTGGTATATTTATTGGCGTACTTATCTTAATTCTATTGCATTCATTTACTATACGGTGTATCAGTCTTCAAGTGTAGTCAGTTTCATTCTGTAAACTTTAGTTTTTAAATGACCCCATAGAAAAGTAATGGAGTCAAATCTGGACCAATAAATTGGCCCCTTAGTTGATATTAATATTTCATGTTTCAACAATTTTTGAGCTGTGACGTGTGATCTATTAATTAATTTTACAGAAATTTTAAGTACCTGTTGCCATCCAATATGCTATAGTAACTGTATAGTCCAATTCTTATTGTCTTTCAGGATGCTACACCATACAATGACACCCCAATGTATTTGGTGATGCACTTCAGTGGCCCAATTTGGACATGGATCTACTGAGTAATGATAATTTTGAAGATTGTTCATACTATTATTATTAAACCTGTTTTGATTGGTCCGCGTAATTTTGTAATTTAAAAAATGATCACGAAATATTGTAATAACTAGATCCAAAACATTACAAAAAAAGCTTTCTGTTATTTTTTGATTGGACCAAGTTTTCTAATAAAAGAAAAATGTTCCAGATAAAAAAAAGCTGATACTGGGAACGGATGTACCACTGTTGTAGGTGAAAAGTTGGGAAGAGGTAGCATACATAAAGTTATTTCATTTACATCTGTATGCAGTGATGAACTATTACTAATAATTTCAGAGCGAAGTTCAGTAGGTACCTGAGACATATTTTGAAATGACATAATTTTTACAATTTTTGTCGAAACGCTTATAAAACAAAATTAATGCATTAAACTTTAATTTGTTTTTCAGACCTTCAAGTTCAACTGAATCAATGATTGCATACATTTTCATAAGTCACAAATTTTAAGTCTTCTTTTCAAACTTTTAAGTCAATAATAAGCGTATATAATAATTATTTTACATCAACATTATATATAATCAATATATGATGTTTCAGTAAGTATTTAATCTTAAGTAAAATTTATTTTCAAAATTATTTATATAGTTTTTATCAAATATCAAGTTTTAAAATATTGACTTTTGGCATTTCTGCAATCATAGATTCACTTATTATGTACCTTGTATTAAATTTTCAAAAATTATGTTCACATAAATTGAAAAATAATACGCAAAATGTAGTGATCTTTATAATTTTCATCAAATTTTAATGTTTTAATGCTTTTAAAAAATAACTAATATATAAAACTCTTTTTATCTTTTATAACCACTAAGTAAAACTTATAATTATGTGATTAGAGTTCATATTATTACTGTGTTATTGACTTGTATTGATCATATACTTTATCATATATTTCTAAAAAAAAAAAAATTGTTCGATAATAATATGGGGTAGATTCTGTTTATTTACAGAATATTTACTATGTTTCAGACTGTACAAAATGTGGAAACACTTTTATTTGTGATCCATTCATACAAATCAAAATAGAACAGATCAGTGAGGATGAAGATGAGAAAAATTAACAATTTATAGAGTATGGCAGATACCTAAGAGATACTTTAGTGTTTCCCTATTCACATCAGAGGGTTTATCCAATATGCATTTTCCGAAATTATTTTGAATGCTTTCCAAGATTATTATGGATGAATTAATTCTTAGTTTACTCTTGTAATTTGTACATGAAATAAACAATTTAATACTTTTAAATTTTGATAGTAATTTTGGTTTTTGTTATTTTTCGGTTCAAATTTATTATAGAGACCTGTAGTTTTCACAAAATACTTATATTGGACTTCTTTAGGCACAGTAGTATTTTCAAAACTCTTGAAATTTTTTTAGGCTATTTGATATTTTCATGTTTTCATATGTACTTTTATTTGGTAGGTATTTTTTTTTTTATTAAAATTATATAATTTAAGAGAAATATTTGAACATTTAGCACAAGGTACATTATTATTATCACTCTTAATGTAAAATAATTTATGATTGAATAAAAAAAAAAATGTTCTTAAATATTAACATTTAGGTATAGGGGTTTTAATAATTCTAAAACCTATAATTTATAACTGGTGGAAATATAGAATATGTTTTTGAAAAAATACCTACCAATAAAATTAACTATTATTAAAAATAAAGTAAAATCTTATGAAATTTAAGCCTGTAAATAATAATAAAGTGATTAAAAAAATGTTAAATAATATAAAACTATTAGTTTGTTTTAAATCTTACAAAAATGAGCTATTAACTGTCCTTTAATTTAAACATTGTTTACATATTTCTACAATGGAATACTGTATACATAGGTCTGGTCAGGTGTATTTTGTATTTTTGTATTTAATTTAAACTAGTATTTTTTAAAACTTAATTACCATACATTAATAGTAAGCAATTAAAATTTTATTTTCAGAGCCTAGTGAATGATCTATTGATTTTACTATGATGTGTATTTTATTTTTTTGTAACTGTAAACCATTTTTCTATCGGAAACATTGCTCCAATTGAAAAATAACACAAAATCGATTTTGTTCCTAATTATATTTAACCACTGAATAAGAAAGTCATTTTTGAATATCTCAAGCAGTTTTCATAATAATTATGAAACACCAAAAAACGTGAAAAATTTGTTTTTTTTTTTTTTTTTTTTAATGATGGCCCAACGACTTCATTATTTAAAATTGTTAAGATAAAATTTTTTTTACCAGAAATCTTTGTTCAAATTTCAAAAATAGTACATTTTATTAAAAATTGTATCTAATTGTATAGTACGAATGTCGTTGTTTGATTTTCCGTAATTTTCCAATTAATTACGAAAAACTGGAAAAAAATGTATAAAACACAGAAAAGTATAAGGCAATTACGGTTTTTGTTGTTTTACGGTTCAAAATTATTTTAGAGATCTGTAGATTTCAGAGATACCTATGTTGTCCTTAATTAGGTGCAGTAAGATTTTCAAATTATTTTAACTATTTTTAGGCTATTTGTAGGTATTGATACTTTCGTGTTTTTATATGTATTTTTATTTGGTAGGTAATTTTTATTAAAATTATAAAACTTAAGAGAAATGCTTGAAAACTTTTATGAAAACCCTAATAATTATGACATTTAAAAATATGTCCTACCGAATTTCGCTCCAAATCGTTAGCAATAGTTATGTTGCATTCAGATATACATTAAATTTCCCCTCTCTACATTGTAATATCTTCAGAGATAATAAAGATAATCAAATTTTGTTTTTTTTTTTTTATATTAGTTACAGAAATTACTGCCTACAAATATTGTATACTGAAATTAATTTCTTATGCTTTAAAAATAACTATTTATTTTATTATATTTAAAAAATGTATATTGTATATTTTATTTTTCTGAAAATGTTAAGAGAAAATTACCTATAATTATACAGCAGGCTGTAATCGCATTCTCTAACTGATTATTATTATTATTATTATTATTAATCTAGACTGTATACTTCTTTTCTCTGAACTTTAGAAAATTATTAAAAATTACAAATTCAATTAAAATAAAAATTTGATAGTCAAAATTTTCAGAAGAATAAACTATAAAAAGAATATCTTCACGTTTTTTAAAAATAGTAAAAATAGTTTTACTATATCTTCGAGGGACTCCTATATAGGCTATAATTATATTAAATAGCTAAGTGGATACTTAGCCAGTAAGTAACTAACTATAAATTTAAAAATTCTGCTTTCGGTTTACATATTTCTTTTACTTTTGATTCAACTTAATATAGTATTAGAATGGGTTTGTATACTTACCTTGAAAAAAATTATTTTGTTTGTTGTTGAATGTGCAATCAATACGTAGGTGAAAAAAATTCAACTTTTTTTTTGTTTTGGATATTTAGCCAGTAATAATTTTAACTCGGCAAATCTTTTGAGTTTTGGGTCACATTTTTTCTGGTCAACTTTGTTTTTTCAGTTGGATTAATTTTATTAATATTATAATAAACGAATATTATATAATTTTACGAATATACGATTTACGAATTAAAGTTTAACCAAACTAAAATAATATGAATAATGAATAAGTAAGTACGTTAAACTCGCATATTGACAATTGACAGACGACAGTTTATGGTTGTAAATGTACAATATATAAATGGAATACCAATTGGAAACTGAAAGACGAAAACGATAACATTGTCTATAATAATGGCAGTAAATTAAATATTAAATTTTTTTTTTTTTAAACGTAATTAATATTACAATGACACGTTAGCTATGATGTAGAGGCCGCCGTTATTCAATATTCAGTATTATTTTATTAAATTTATCATACTCTATAAATAGTTTACAGTATTGATAATTATTACACCCGGAGTCGTTTATTGTTTACAATACTGTGATATTAAGACTTGTAAATTGGTTAGGGTAACACGATCCATGATATGCCATAGCATTTTATAACGGGTTGCTACAATTGCTACGAAAGTCTACATTGAACACATTACTCCGTGTTTAAACTCTTCCGAATACAATTATTATTACGAATGCATATCGAAAATTAAGTTTCAAATTTGAATAACTTAATAAAAACTGCTAACGAAAGGCAATTACAATGAATTGGTTGACGTCACTTCGTTAACGTACCTACCTTAGATCATAATATACCATTCCTATTGATAATATTTTCATCTATAATCACGAATTAAGATACATCTTTAAAATAATAATTATTAATTACCTCTATTAAGATAGGTATATCTTAATCCGTGTCACTAATATTGGTAGTCCACCTTTGTATATTGTTTAATAGGTTTTTTATATTTATCTTTTTACTTATTCTTTATAATAACCATGATATTGTTTGATTTTGATGATTGTTTTGTAAAATTATAACGCGTAATAAAATGTATAAAACTTAAATAAATAAGATCAAAGTTTACCCCTACCAAAAAACAAAAAGGGTATTATGATAAAATAGTCTTATAATATTTTGCGAGATGCATACTATAATACAAAATACAAAATACAATATAATTGAGTACTGCGGAAAAAATATTTAAACAAAGTTCTTCCAGTGACTTAAGTACCATATTTTAAATTGCCTTGATTTGATTGAAATGCTTACATATTGAAAGTATTTAAACGTTAAAAAAGTTTAGTTGCTTATAACTTCTATATTAGTGATTGGATTTCTAATCACAAGTGTAGTGTAAATTGTGGTCGATTAGTTTTATAGTTACTGAAATAAGTTAAAATAAAAGCATTTAGTTCAATATTATCAAATTTGTTTTAAAGTACCTAAGTACCAATCTAGGAAAACAAAATAGCCCAGGAAAAAATTTAAGTGACAATAACAATTCTTTTCTTGATTTTATAGTTCATAATAATAAATTGTGTCAAATATACAACAGATTATAGGTATCAATATAAAGGTAACAAAACGCTAAGGTTTAATTTTGGTAAACTATTTCAGAGTAGTTGTTAAGTGACCCAATGTAATATTGTAGTTACCTACATATTTGCATTCGGAGCAATGTTGCCGTGTTGAATGAAATTTTTAAAATGGAATAGTATACAATATACAGGGTGATTCACTAAGCATGCTCACCCCAATTTTTTTGGTTAAATTTTACATAAATTTAAATTCTGATTTTTGGAATTTCTAAGTGTAGTTATAGCCGATATTTTCAAATACTTAGATTTTTCACAACATTTAAGGAGTATCATGTGACGACACCACCTTTGGTTTGTCAATTATGAATTTATATATTTTAATGTAAATTATAAATCAGATAATTTTTCTGAAAATGTTGACGTATCTATTGTAATCGAAATTTGAACAAAAAGTTTTTGAGTTATTCTAGTATTCTACTTTAAAATACGATAAGAGGTATAGTCTACAGAGAGGTTTGAATACCTACAGTTTCATTGGAACGATAAAAATCCCTCTTGTCTCACCCTCACATCTCAGATAGTCAGACCACTGAAGATAGAAGTTTAACTACGTCTACTAAAAAAGGCCAATAAAAAGTATTTTGTGAAAAGTACAGATTTCTACAATAATTTTAAACTGAAAACTACAAGTCCTAAATGCCTTACACTTTGCCAATTAACAGGTACAAAAAAAAATACACAGCATAGTGAAAACCAATAGATCCCTGGCATGCTCTGAATCTAAAATTTTAATTATATTTAGTTTTATTAAGTTTTAAAAAATGTTAATTTGCACTTGTTTCAAAGATGCTTATTAAACATACAAAATACACTAGACCAATTTTATGTGCAGTATCCCTTTGTAAAAATAACTAAAAATAATTTAAATTTAAAGACAAATAATGTTTGTAAAATTTAATATACTTTTTAATATATTTTATAGTATATACCATTTTTATGATTACTTTATTGATGTTTTTAGCTATTGCAATTACTATAAATAGGAAGTGTAGGAGATTTAGTAAACAAAATTACAATTAAAATGTGAAAGTATTTAATTGTTTATTTCATATACAAATTACAAGAGTAATTTAAGACTAAAGAATCATGCAAATCTTCTAATATATAAATTTAATTTCAATATAATTAAGTATTAATATTTAAACTTCTCTAGTTGTGAGAAGTAGAAACTCATCTGAATGAAAGTATGACAGAATACCTATTATATTCTTGTCTATGTGTATGAGAGAAAAGTGTATCTCTGTAATTATTATAATATAAAATACAATAAATTATTTATAATATTGTGGAATTTATAACATAAATACTATGGAATTAAAACTTTAATAAATTGTAAGTAGCTTTATAGTATTCAATAAAATTAGGATTGGAAAAAATAGCTAGAGCAGAAAGATTTAGATTGTACATTAATTATTACTTATATTATCATTATGTACGGGTATGATTAAATTAAATGATAATAGACTTAATTAAATAGAGTTAATACAATGCAATGAATTTATTCATAAAATCCATCGTGAGCTTTAGAAATAACTTTGGCAAACTCAAATAAAACCGTTTCTCTTGTTGTTGCAGAGAAGGCCTTTAATTTACCTTCAATAAACTTCCCATAATCATAACATTTTTGTATAATTCTTGCGTTCTCAATATCCTCAGCTCTTTCACTTATTGGTTCCTGCTTAATATTTATATTTGGATCGAAAGTGGGGCGGGTATCTTCAAAAGACCTCTCAGGGGTTTCTTCAGTCAATGGTTCCTGCTTGATACTTATATTTGGATCAAAAGTGGGGCGGGTGTCTTCAAGAGACTTCTCAGAGAATTCCTCATTCATCGGTTCCTGCTTAATACTTAGAACTGGATTGAAAGTAACCATTCGGATGCCATCAAAATAATTCCAACAAAATTTGTTACCCTGCACAGTCTGGAACATAGTAAATATTCTATAAATAAACATATTATCATTTTAACTCCATAAACATTATCTTTAAAAACTCTTATTTTGAGTAAGTCTGACAAAGTACATTTTCTTCAGATCATTGTAGAAGTGGATGATAAAGATTATTTTTATTTTTGTAATCCAAGAAAAATGTATAGTACAATTTCAGAAAATCAATAGAATATGGTTTAGTGGTATGTAATTCCTACCAAACATTGATGAAAAAAATTAACAAATTGAGATAAATTTTCTTAAAATTATTACATAGAAGAAGATTTTGATGTTACATTCAAAGGGTTCAATCTCACAAACATAGTAATACAAAATCTATTCTGTGGATTTATAAAATGTAACCATAGATTTTTCAACTGTCCTGAAGTTTTAAAATTGATAACTTTTAGTGTCCACTAATCCCAAAAAACCAATGTTCTATCATCCTTTCTATTGCTTCATCTTTGGAATTTAGGCACAAATTAAAATCTATTATACCTTTTTATTACTATAATAAAAATATGAAACTTATCATTAAAATTTTTTTACAACACAAATGATAATACCTCTTTAATGTCCCCAGAGAAATTTTGTATTATTTCTTCTTCCAACTGCTCATGTTCAACAAATTCTTCAATACCATCGTTATTTATATCACCTTCATTGTCACTTTCTGGTTCTTTTTTGATCTTTATAGTTTGCTCAAAAGTGGTTTGAGTTTTTTCACGAACATCCATAGAAGGATTATATAATTCCAAGGTCTGAAACAGTAAATATTCTAGAAATATAAATATTATCCTTTTAATCTTTTAAACAATAGTTTTTATACAGTCAAAATTTTATAATAAAATTCCTTTATAAGAAAAAAAATTACTACAGTAAACTACTTTTTTTTTTCTAAGACCACTAAGTACGACTTTTAATGAACCTCCTGTTAAATTTTCAAGTATTTATATTTAATTTAAATATTTTATGCAGAGTATCTATCAAAGAAAAATTACATATGTAAAATACAATAAACTACATAGTAAACACATATTGTGTTGGATTTCATTTTACTCAGTTACCTACCCAATGTGGTTTTACAAAAAAGATTTTCATAACTTGGGTTTGAACTTACCATCTTTAGGATGACAACAGATATCTACGACCACACACAATTATGACAGACATGTTATAAAATTTAGAATATTGAATTTTTTAACATAACATATAATATCAGAACTTCAAAAAGCTATAGTTTCGAAACTAATTTAGTGCGCTTAATTCTGACTCCTCCATCATAACTATATTGGAAATATACATCAGTTGAAACAAAAAAAAAAAAAAAACAAGAAAAATTGATAAATTTGCATGGATCGGCAACTAGATTTGTTCCATATATTTTTTTGCTAATTTTTGTCCAAATTTCATAAAATAGTAAAAAAATACTGCATAACTTTTTTTTTTACACTAAGTATGACTTGTATTGAATCTCCTATTACATTTTAAACAATTTCTGTTTGGCCTAACATTTTCATCCACAAAGTACCTACCAAAAAAAAAAAAAACTACTTAAAAAACTAAATGTAAAATTCTTATAAATAGCTTAAAAATATTATCAGAACGTTTGAATAATTTGTCAACATTTAAAAAAGGTATGTATAAGTTTTCGGAATTTGTGTCATATATTTTCATAAATATTGACCGCGTTGAATGTTATCTATGTTACGCGGGATAAATGTGAGTCGGACATTGACGGTGTGCTCTTATATGTCATAGGTATAATATGTATATGGTACCGACCAAACCCAATTTCAGGATAAACTAGTTTATCCTTTAAACCAGATGTGTTGAACCTTTAAAACACCAATATAAATACATATATATGTATGTATAAGTATATAAATTGTATGGTCTAACCGATACAGTACATTAAATATACTCCATTCGGGGGTTTTTTTTTCGCAAAATGTTGTTACAATAATAATAAGATTAAGTCATTTTCAGAGGTCAAAACAAAAAATACTGAAAGGAATGGTGTGGATTGCAGTAGATAAGTTTTTTCTGTAGATAGCATATGACTTGAGTTCAAAGTTTTCTGTTAAAATGTTAATTCTATAAATATTTTAAAATGAAAAACAACAAAAATACAAAATTAAAAATAATTAAACCAATTTATCAATAAACTTTCTCGTTCTTTATTTTCTTTTCTTGATTTAGTTGATAATTAAAAATTACGTCTGAATAAAAACTCTAAATTTAAATGATTTTAAGAACACATTTTTCTGAATTTTAATGCCATTAATAGTTGTTAAAATAACCATTTAACATATCACCTTCAGAATAGTTTATTCATACCTATTAATGAATTACCATTTATCCCAGTGCCTATATAAACTAATTCAAACGAATCCACCAACAACTATGTTCTACTCTTCCCTGATTAATGATATGAAGTATGTCTGCCTTTTATTATATGCAATGAATAGCTCATGCAATAAACAAAATGTATTAAACAACTAATACTAACTTTATTTTGTGTAACCCTCATTGGTACAAACACACTTTCTTGATCCTGGTGGATGATCGGGGTTGGGAGTACTAATCTACGAATATTAGTACTTTTATGAATGATCATTTGACTTTGATTAAAAGTAGAATTTGAACTGGAAGTATTAAACTATTGATAAAAAAATAAACATTTAAAAAAAAAAAAATTGTTACCTCAAAGTGTGTTGTGCCATTTTACTAAAATGTTTAGTGGCCCTATGCATCATTCGAAACTTGGACTTTTGGTTTTGTTTAATGTTTCGTACTTTAGGATGTTTCTTGGAAGTCTGGGAAAATCTCACACGCTTCAACGACATTTTTGATTGAAATGTGTTATTTTGAGTTGAATAACTGCAACAAAATTATATTTAAAACAGATATCACAATCAATACTAATTTTTTTAACTACTTGATTTGTTCCATTGTAAGATAACGCTTATAAAGTAATAGCGACGGCGAAATAAATTTTAAAAAAAGTGTTTGAAAATTATTTTTCGTAAACTTTTAATTTTTAAAATGTATGTAACAAGACTCTGTGGGTAAGTCTGTAGTAGAGAGTATAGAGAGCAGAAAATTGTTAATGTATACCGTAAGAGGAAAACAGTACAACTGAAACGTTGCCCAGACGCTCCCGGTGGTCACAACTAACAGAAACAGTTGTGTAAAGGGCACTGTTCCAGTGGGCGGAGATAACAAAATCCGAATCAGTTACACCAAATTAGAAACCAAAATTTTCGACAAGCTATACGACCGTGATAATTCAGAGTCTCCGCAAACTCCTTTAGTTAAACTTCCGATTTGTGTTATCAATAGATACTTATCAATACTTTCTACTTTTGACCGCTAGTTACGAATAAAGTATAGACTTTGTTTCCCAATAACCCCGTACACGCGTAGCCGTCTGACCGCGGTGATTCTGCATTTCTGTTTTTATCTTTACCATTGACACGCCACTTTACTGTACCTAATATACACTAATAAAATGTATCATATATAAACTGTACAAGTACCTACAAAAAAGAAATAGACAAAAAATCTGAGAGTTACAGACGTTCAAACGCGCCATATTTTGCTGCACTCAGTCGGACGATTTCAATCGAAAATAACCCTCGATATGTTGTATAAAACCATGTCGGGTAGAAGTGAAAAGCGTGTAGGTAAAATTAGAGAACCAATGTGGTCACACGATCGCCGCGCTCGCTCGTCATTAGCACGTCACGTTTGAACGCGAATGAAACTCTAAAACTAAGCCGGGCAGACTCATTGTGACACCGGTAGAAAAAAAAAAAAAACTTTGTCATCTAAATACCACAAGCGCATCCCTCGCACCCCTTCCCCCCTCCCCACCGAGATTACGCCCGTGAATACGATCGCGAATCTGGATGCCTTTCGTGAACACATTTTCCCGTCGGCGGCGGGTCAGACGCGTCGCGCGATAAGAGCCGGGGGGGGACGTATTATGGGTGTAGCCGCCCGCCAAATTATATCATTGTTAACATCGATAACATGCACTGTTATCGTCGGTGCGTTGTCGGGCAAACGGAGAAAATAGCCAAACTGTCGGTTGGTAGCATTGCTGTTGGCTGCCCGCCGCGAAAGAGACGGCAAACGGCCTCGGGGCGGCCACGCCCGTCCCGCTCGCGCTCCCCGCCGCGTACACGTCAAGTAGGTTATAATGGGAGGACAACGCGCGGCCGGTCATGTACGGACGCACCGAAAACATCGGCGGCGCGCGCGCGACTACAATATTTTCTGACGACGCACGCGCACACGCGCGCGGGCGCGTAGCACCGCGATAATGGCGGTGTAATAATTCTCGGTTGTTCGGCGGACCCGAATTCGATAATTTCGTTGTGCTGGCGATTGTTAATAACGCGCGCGGCACATGATCATTGAACACTCGTATTATGTTGAAACACGAGCATTTGCAACACTAACATTTGACTGTTATTGTTGAACAAGAGATACTAAAATGAGATTTTTGCGGAATAAAACAATCATGAAATCACGCCCGCTTAAAAACGTAGAACAATATTTTTTTCGCGTCTTTGCGTCGCATTTGTGTATGCATTTTTATTCGTTTCGGTCCGATCGTACTCGATGAGGATTTCGATCGGACAATAATATGACGGTCACACCGATCCCCGTGCGTACACCTCCGACGTCCGTACGATAGTGTATTATGCCGTTTCTTCGATTTAATTTTCAGACAGAATATTGTCTTGCGGCACCTAGGTCCGCTGTATTGTAAAACATCAAAACGCCTATTTTCGCCCATCACAATTCCTCGTCATAAAATATCACGCCTATAGAGAAACGCCGTTTTCCCGTAAATGCCCGGGCACAGCACTCTCTCCTACACCGCTGAAATCGAAGCGGGTGTTCCTCGGCTTGCTGTAAACTGCTCCTATGTGCTATTTGATTTACCTGTACGTATCTGATCAACCCACAAGCCTCAAACACCCATATATACCAGGTGAATTACCTCCCCCCCCCCTCATCCAGGTGAATGAAGCGTCGTTAGTGTAGAAATCTCAAAACAATCTAAACATTATTACTTTTATTACTGGTCTTCGAGAAGTGAGATACTGCCTCACCCTCGTCGTCCGAGCTCGCCGCGTCTACCTTATTAGGTTTCTTTTTCTAATTAATTCGCTTATCGCGTATAATGTATTAATAATATGTGAACACGGATTGTGAAAATTAAAACTACATTTAATACAACAAATTGTTTAAAGACGGAGATTATAATAACCGTTACCATAGTCGGCGCGTAAAACCGATACGATAAAGTATAAAACACGCAGTATTACATGTACGTTTTCTACGGCGAAAAAGTAGGTATTTACATTTTTCCGCCGATTCATTAATTCAAGTCATGTTAAAACATTTGATGTGTAATTGCGAAGGTGTCGTTTATACGATGTTGAGGTTTTATGAAATCGCAATTTTATTTTATCTATAGGCTCGACTAAATAGTACGCACGGGCAGTAAACACTCAAATATCAATACGGAATTGACAATGTCAATGCAACATTTTCGGTAACACAGTACGTACAAAAGTTACATGAATATTGAATAATCATTCATTTCGTAGAGAAGGAAAAAATATATATTCACATTAGGTACGCGGAACGCCGAACGAAAGTCTGAGGATATATTTTTTTTAACATTATAATGGCTAATGTGATAATTTATGCAATATTTTTTAATCTGTATTGTATGTATGCCATGTGCGTTTTGGTGTGTAATACTCGCGTATAACAAACGGATTTTGTCCCGGGAATTTTTATGTAGAATACACCGCCGGTGGACACATAATATTAGGGAGCCGGAAAAAATGTCCGATATTATTTTTTTTTTTAAGTCTTAATTTATAAATAACGAAGGATATGAAAAATTGTTAAATAATTTGTTTACGAATATAGATGAAATGTATGTATTGTGAACGTTCAAGAAATGTGAGTGGCTGATGATGAAATATCAGCGGAATAATTTTCAATCGATATTAGCTATTGTATTCGTATTAAACGACACGAGTATTAACAAATTATTAGTTTTAAATTGTATTACAATTCTCGTATCATTCGTTTTTAAAATTATATTCATTCAATTATTATTCACATTATTATATTAAAATTGATATATATTGTTTGTTATTCGTCGTTATTGGTATTATTAAAAAATTATGAATGTTGTATTAAAATCGGACCGTTTATTTTTTTCTCAAGGACTTTCTTTCCGGGACCCATAATAATATTTAATCGTGTTTTAGGCGTTTTATACGTCTACGCGCATAATATCACGCGACCTGACCGTTGACCTTTTTTTTTATTACACGGACGACGAGTCGGTTTCTTGTAACCCCGCCCATTAATATACGTGTGTTTGGACGCGCGTTTACAACATCGCGGTGAACGCTAACGACGGGGAACCGCGTGCGTCGTGCATGCCAAGGGGTGCCCAACGTGAATGTGTTCGCGAGCCGCGTGATATAAACGCAACGAGACGGCCAAAATGTTCGTAAAAAACATTTTTTATAATTTCCTACGATTTGATCCGGCCTGTGCTATTGTCACACAACAGTGATGTAAATATGGCCAACGGCCGATAAACATGTTCTATTGAATTACGTATCGGTTCAATATTGTTGTCGATATCAACTTTTGGAACGACACATTCGCGTGGACCGCTTCATTCAACGATGAAATATCGTTCGAATTCGGCCGACGATCGTCTCGCAGAATCACTGAGTGAACTGCTCTTGCATCGATACGCAATTGGAGCTTAAGAAGCTTACTAAAAATAGTAGAAACGAAACAAATACCACGCAAACAAATTTATAGCCTAACCTTTTTTTTTTTTTTTTCTGTATTTATTATTCATATTAATTTATTGCCGGCATTTAAGTGGGTACACTACTGATTAATCTCGGAAAGCATTGAAATTTTTCGGAATTTATTATCTATATAGAACATTTAGGGAACGAGCAGTTTTATAATTTTATATTTATGTTATTTTTGGGGGTAAAACCACTTTCTGCTTTTGATTTTCAGATGGCGACCTATATTAAAAATTACATAAATAGACGGAGTATTAGTTAAAAGAAATTTGAGTGTTGAAACTTTTGATTTCTGTCGAGCCGTTGACGAGATATTCCACTTTAAATTGTTGGTCGGAGGAGAGTGGTGGCGCCGTACCGCCGCACGAGTGATATTCTACTATTCTCCTGCGACCCGTACTTGAAAGTGGAATATGTCGTCAACGGACCGACGGAAATCGAAAAATGTATTTTAATTTCATTCAACTCCATTTGTTTATGGACTTTTTAATTAAATACAGGTCGCCGTCTGAAAAACCATAGCAGTTGGTGGTTTTATCGCCGAAAAAAAGGGCGACGCATAACGGCTTAAACGTAAAATTGTAGAGCAGCTCGTTTCTTAAATTGTCTGAGAATCGAATTCCGAAAAGCGGTTTCTCCGTGATAAACAGCGCGCCCGGCTCGAACCGACCGCCCGGTATACCTTTATACGTTTATTCGTCTTTCAATCCGTATTCTACAGCCCGT
Organism: Cinara cedri; assembly: GCA_902439185.1. Lineage (NCBI taxonomy): Eukaryota > Metazoa > Arthropoda > Insecta > Hemiptera > Aphididae > Cinara > Cinara cedri. The sequence goes on along the minus strand of CABPRJ010000964.1, from coordinate 1,232,534 downwards.
TTGATATCTGTGTAATAAAAAATATACCAGATTTTTTTTTTTTTGTTTTCCCCTCTACAAATGTATTACGTGGAAAAAATCAAAATTCACAATATTATAATAGGCAAGCGTGTGTCGGTTCTCCGCCGTAAGTTGGACAACCTGTTACGGCGTACACGTTGCGGTCGCCCGAAGGTCGACGACAAGAGGCGGCGAACGACTTGCGGGGGGTAGGGGGGGAGGGACACGCGTTCACCGCGCAACAAATACTGTTCTTTGTCCGTCGCGCCGTACGCCAGACGGAGAAAATACAAATACCGTGCGACGAAGGCGGTCGATAAATTCCGGAGCCGTAGCGCGCTCCGTATGGGTCTCCGGTCGTTGACGGGGCGCGCGGTCGACGTGATGCGCGCGCGCACGGTATCGACGAAACGTCGTCGTTGGTGCGTAGCGACGTCACGGATTCGTGTCTATACAGGGTGGTTGGTTTTTTTTTTTTATTTTTACCATTAACTCATACAGAGCGGTTGGTTAGATTTATTTTCATCATAAACTCGGCGAATTTGATTTGTTCTGCTTTGTGTTAAAACCGTTTTTAATCCTTTACCCCCCCACACCGTACACGCACCTTAAATACGCGGACGATTTCTCGATTTCTCGGATTTGAATAGAGAATATTTTTCCAGACATTTTGACACGCACAACATATTAATATCGGTGCGCTAGATAGGCAATTTATTACCATACGCTACTCCGCCGGTGTAAACTTTAAACTGTTTTAACTCATTAACGGTAAATCTGTTATGCGTATCAAAACTTCTAGACAAATATTGTCCATTCAAATTTGTGTTGAAAATCGGGCGGAGGGGATACCAATTTGAAAATCAAAAGTATGCACTTATTTCAAGTACACGGAGTAGGGGTAAAAAATCGAAAATAGTTTTAAAATAAAGCTGAAACGGTTCCATAACGATTAGAAAAAAACATAAATCTAATTCGCATAAAATCCGCCGGGATAATTGCTGCTGGTTCATCATGACAATAAAAAAAATAAAAAAATCGTTATTATTTATTACTATTGTGAGCCGTCCGTTGGAAACCCGTTGGGCCGTTTACCCGTAATAAAACGAAAACGTATTACAACATTTCACATTCTAATCGATGAATGTTCAAATATTTCTCGTTATCGGTATTTGTCTCAATAAAACCATCATCGGTATTCGATTGTGTAATTGATGGGGGCATGCGATACGCCGCGGAAAAACGTACGTCACAATGAGTGGTTTTCAATTGGAAACGATCGAAAATGCATAATAGGCCAATTTCGCGTCGCGCACACGCACGTCTGCTTAATTCTGCGAAATACTGTGTGCGCGCCACGCGGACGGTGACGGCCGGACAATCCGGGAACGATACGAACCGAACGAAATTGTATCGGTGCCGTAACGTCACCGCGTACGTTTCAAACGACAAAATAAATATTTCGGAGCGAATCATTGCGCACAACGATATTCGATATTATTGTTTGTTGGATGTGCCGATCCACACGGCCGTACGTGTGCGTAGAGAAAACGGCTGACAGAGAGAGAGAGAGAGAGAGAGAGAGAGACAGAGAGAGAGAAATTGTTTTTACAGATTGATCACCCTGTAGAAGTGGTGAGCGTAATATTAGTATGGAATTTATTCCGCGAATAAAGACATTGCCATTGGCCGACGGCATAATATTGTTTTGCAACGAATGTCTGGGTTAAGGACAACTCGTTGGCGCGCATTCGCCTTCTTCACGACCCGTTTGCTCAGAAAATCGCGACTCGTATTCGCGCACAAACGTTACGTTTCAATATGAAAGTCACCGCTCGTTTGCGCGCATTTACCTAACAGTGGCCTGTTGGTGGTTAGCGGTGTACATTGTAATAATCTTGAATGGTGGATGGCGTACACGTCCGAATTTTGTTTATTCAAGTTACAATAACGATCGAGAGTTTTACTTTTACAATTATTTCGGGACATTTTCCAATTGTACCTCAATATTTATCGCCTTTTTTCGTTCAATAATTGATTTCTGCTGCAACCTAAGCGATTTAATTATCGAAGTTATCAAACGATTTTTACTGTTCACCGATTCAATCTTTAAATCAATATTACACGTGAATTTTTATAATTACGTCGATTACGCGTGGTGTGCGTTGCGTGGTCGAGTAGTGTAAACTCACACTGTTACACGTACAGTGTTTGTGAAAGATGGACGATTTTCATTGGCATTTGTCTACAGGCGTGGTGTAATGTGTATTCACGTGGATTATGAAATGAATATTATTGGAAAATTCCGATTTTGCGGTGCGCGCAAACGAGTCGCCGGGTTACAGGTAAAAATGTTATGAGCGCGCCGATCTGATTTTTCGTGTGCGTCGCGATGAGAAATTGAATAACACCCACGCCTACACATCTACACGGTATTAAACCCGATGCCCCGACACCAACTATCGATTTCTTAAACTATAAACAATGATTTTCGCAAATTATATTTACTGAATAATGTTTATAGGTACTCTGTGGGCGAATGTTTAGCCTCAGCAGAATAACTTGAAAATTTGATCGCAGGCTCGTTATAGGCCGTATTCGACGGTCGAAAAAAGTAAATTTAATTTTACGCGGTTTTTTTTAAATTTATATTTGAGTTTTACAATTAAATTTTGACGGAAATTGCAAACATTACGGCCTTTCGAAACATACACAATAACCTGGATACCTAACCTACCTATACGTTAAATTTCCCATTTATCCTAACCTCCCCAACTTGTCATCTACAACAGTGTCCCGCACGTCATGTTAGGTACGTTCGTCTTTTTCAATACAAATACAATAATACAAATAATACATAAATACAAATAATTTTTTTCGAAAAACAATGAACTCAATGAATCCAAAAACACGGTTGAATCGTGTTACGAGCGCCTAACCCATATTCGTGTGTGTACCTATATGTATCGGAAAAAAAAAAACACCTACTTGTTATTTTATATACTAAAACGATACAACGAAAATTGTATTTTTTTTTTTTTTTTTTATTAGTTATAAATTTACTACAAAAGTAACACATTTATTTATGTATATATTTTTTTTTAACACCAAAAATATTGCTTTAAAACGTACGAGTAATTACCGACAGTTGGACGTTTTAAATGCTGCACGGCGTTTTTCCCATCGCTGCTTTATCCCGCGTTCGTTAAAAACCGCATTGTCATCGCTCGAGGTTACAGCGTTTGGTATTATTGGAAAAACGTCGCAATTTTAAAACGGCATACATTTTTCTCGAAACCCCCCGGACACGTTGGCGTCCCGAAATCTGTTTTCGGGACGCCGGTACATTGAGTCCAAAACCGGTGCCCCGGTCCTGGTTTTCCGGGACGTGTGGCGACCCCAGCTGTCCCTAACACGTAGTTTCGGCGCCAGCGACGTGCGCCATCGAGCCGTAGAGATGCGGGTAAAAATTGTATGCGCGCGAAAACGAGCGGGTGCCTATTTTTTTTGACACCTGGAAAAGTGTAAGAAAAAAATGGAATAACGGGCGCGTGTAATTCGCGGCGAAAACACGTACGTACGCGATTCGCGTTACGCCGAAAATTTTATTTCGGTAACTCTGGCCATTTTTTAAGATTTTGTAATTTACGACGCATAAAACATAAACAAAAGGACGTTATGTGATCTGCGCCATTTTGTGCATACACGATTTGTAATTCACGCCACTTTAAAATAAACGAACAATTGTTTTTAACGGATCAGCATGTTGTATTTTCAATACAATATGACGATGGTTCATTTTGCAGCCAGTGTATTATTTTTTTTTTTTTAATAAAAATATTATACGATAGAGTTGTTGTGAAGTCTAACGGTAGCATATTATACATTTTTTGTCTTATGTACAAGTAAATAGATCGAGTTGGTTTTCTGTGCATTAAGGGAACAGCAATGTTTGATAATTGTCTCGTGTTATACCCGTGATCAGTACCAGATGTTAGGTTATTTTTAATTACATAAATTAGTGATGCCTTATCGATTTATATCGAAATTATTATCGAATAAATATAAGATTTATCTAAATTTTTTTTTTTAACGGTAGAACATTGAATTCTCTGTGCAGATATTCTGTGTGATACAAATGATTCGTTTTAAAAATAATTTTTATTATTCTATTTTGTATTAGTTTTAATTGATTTTGTGTTTTATCGTAGGCACCTCCTCAAATATTAATGTAATGGTTAATAGTTAATTATGGAATCTGTTAGAGCTTAGTATACAATTATAGTTTTCTTAATTTCAAGTAAAATTAGCTGAATTTTTGAAAGCATAGATTATTTTTCGGTTTTATCGTTGCAGACAACGACAACGATTTAATGTGGTCATTCCGTCAATCCGTCGGATTATCATTTATCATTCACAATTTGGCGCAGAATACAAACAACACTACCCCCCCCACCCCCCCGAAAATATTGTATCCTCGTTGCGCCACTGATGCGAGTACATCGCATTCGTAACGTGACACTCTATTACGTTTCTTTTGGATATAAATTTCGTTCACGACCATATTAAACGGAATAAATAATGTCGACGGGAAATGACGACCGCGACGATTAGAACACGTACGCGTTTGTATTGTATTGTATTATTTCCACGGTACCATTCGAATACCGAATATTTTCAACGCTCGTTTGGAAAACACGTAGCAATTTCGTTACAATAGGACGCGTTATCGGTCGACCGGTCGGTATTCGGGGAAGAGCAGCTGCGTGCGACGCGGTGTACGGGGAAGAGCAGCTGCGAGCAGCGCGGTATACGTGGAAGAGCAGCTGCGTGCGGCGCGGTATACGGGGAAGAGCAGCTGCGAGCGGCCTGCCGCGCGTGACCCTCCCCCCCCCGCCATTTCGTATTGCCCGCTGTACAAGGCGGCGGAACATGTTCGTCGTCGCGCCGTTGGATAGACGGAGCTGGTGAAAACGTTGCGCGCGACAAGGACGGCGATAAATGCCGAGAAATTCCGTATCGTGAACGGCCGCGCGTGCGTGCACGAGGGAACGCGGGTCGATGCCGCGCTTGCGTGCACGACGGTAAGCCGGTCGATGCCGCGCGTGCGTGCACGACGGAACGCGGGACGATGCCGCCCGTGCGTGCACGACGGTACGCCGGTCGCTGGCGCGGCGCTGCGGGTGCGTGCACGACGGTACGCGGGTCGATGCCGCGCGTGCGTGCACGATGGAACGCGGGACGATGCCGCGCGTGCGTGCACGACGGTACGCCGGTCGCTGGCGAGGCGCTGCGGGTGCGTGCACGACGGTACGCCGGTCTCTGGCGCGGCGCTGCGGGTGCGTGCACGGTTGGTTCCGATAGAATGTGATCTCGGCCCGACCCAGCGCGTCCGGTCGCCGATAACGCGCATGAATATTGTGTGGCCGGGCGTAATAATATTATACGCGCGTGTAGGCTTTCTATTTTATTTATTATTTTTTTTTTTTTTTATTTCGTTCCCCCCGTTAGATTCGGAGCGTGGCCAGTGATCCATAGGTTTTACCGCTATGCCGTGCGCTATTATTCATTTTTTTTCCCCCTATCCTTTTGATACGATTTTTCGAAAATGAATTTCGCTCCGGCGTGCATGCAGATATAGCGCGTCGTCTTTTCCGAGGGCCGAATTGAATGTAATTCACGCATTGGAGCGAGGTCGTTTTTTAACAACACGTAAAACGGCAATTATTTACGGCCCGCTGCGGCGGGACGAAACTGATTTTTAGAGAGAATCAAGGAGCAAGCAGCCGCCCCCGGTGCTACACCAAATACACGGTCGCCCGAATCGTTCACCTCTTCATCGGCATACCTGTTACCCCACCCTCTTTTTTTCAAAATGTTTTTTGTTTTGGTCATCCAAATATTTCGTCCGCATAATCGAATCCTCTCTCGACTCATCTATATGCCTATTTCGTTATCATATACCTACGGAATCTCACCTAACCATACCCACTGTTCACAAATCGTTATCCTGCGATTATTATTATTTTACATGCATTATGATATTTTTCGTCACCGGTCGCACGCGCGCGCGGTCGCCTAACCCCGCCGACACTCTATCCATACCAGCCGCTAAATATTGCCCATACGACAAAAAATTATTATGCACATAATTACAAAAACGAAATTTATATTGGTTACGTCGACGGTCCGTGCATTCCTGCGAGTGAATATGTTTACCCCCCCCCCCGCCCGCTCGCCTATCGGGCGGCCGCCGGCCGACGCAAGTCGTAATTCTTAGAACGTCGGCGGACGCCGGTACGAAGGTCGAAATATCTTCGCCCGTGTTACCGTACCCGCCACATAACCTAAACCACCTCGCACTGTCCCGTACGTCCTTTCGTCTACATCAGTGGTTCCCAAACTCTTTTTCTCCCGTAGAGCCATTTTTGTCTGTGTTTCATAGACTCCTAATATCGAATGTTTACAAATTCATCTACGTGTTTTTGAAAGCATATACGCTGAGCTACTTACTTAAATAATGTTTACTGTGGATCGAAACGTTTTTCAATAAAAAAACGTGTAAATTTTATTTTATTTAGAATTTTCTGTTCTTTAATAATGACAATATTTATTTAATTTTTTAATTATTAAAACGGCAGGAAATGCAAATTAAATGTATTAACATAAAAAAATACAAATTATATCTATAATAGGAAGGATAAGTCCGATGCTTTGGTAGTATATCATCAATATTTGGCTTCAAATTAGTCAGGTTTAACCTTGAATCTCCTTTACCAGTGATTTCCAATCTGTTTATTTTTTTTTTTTTTTCATAAGAAGGTTGGCAACCGTGCTATAACGATACACGCATTTTTGACTTAATAACTATCGTGAACCCCTATTTACACGTCATGCAACCCCAATTTTATTTTTCGTTGACATGCAAGGGGTCCATGCATGTTAGAATCGATCACAGGGGATCGGTATAGACCACTATGGGAACCTTTGGTCTACATCGTAATTATAAGTATCTATACAAAAATATTATACGTGTTTTCATAGGCGTAATATAATCGTCGTCGTCTTGCTGTTAGGTTAGATTTTTGTCAACGGCAATATAATTGTTAGAACCATTTAATCGACCAACTGGTACACTAACGACAACAACAAAATTGTTAATTATACACACACACACACACACATGCATATACACACGTATACCCGTACACGTACGCACACGCACATGCATGTGTACATACGACCTACGATCGCCCCTCGAAAATAGTATTTTCGTCGAAAAACAATAGTACCAACCAGTGTATTTTTTTCTAACGAATAATACACGGGCTTCGACCACAATATTTCGTATCACCGGTTTGAATGCTATTTAAACTTAACACGGTTCATCGGTACGGCACGTCGGTAACACAACTATTAGAGCACGTACATGTAAAACCATTAATGTTACGTCGCCGTTTTCAATGCTCTATGTGTCCGATACGTCGCACGGCGCATTGGTCACGCGTACAGCACAATTATTTCAGTGTATTTATCTACGTTCGTTTCCATCGATAATAGAATTATCACACTTTGTGCCGATCTCGATTCGGAAAATATTGTTCGCCGAGTATTGGTCGCGTTCACCGTACGCGCGGAACAGATGCGAGCGTTTTCAATAGCAATGTCCACATGAAATACAATCAATGGCGTCGCCGTTACCGTGCACGCGCGCGGGTACAAAGGTCGTGGTTTTTCGGTTTTTCGTTTCGGCGGTCGCGTCACCCCGCACACCCCACTGGCTGCTATCGGTTGCGGATGTCGAGACCAAACGGTTTTACGAAACGGCCCTCCCCCCCATCTACTACCCGCCGCACCGGTCGAATATTGTCTGTACGACAAAATAATAAACATCACATAATCGTCGAGCGATTTCCCGTTGGCACGTGGATTTCGCGTCAACGACAAATCCATTATCCGTTATATCCGTCGGTATCGTCGACCTGCCGGTTCAGAGGGCGACGATCACACGATCCTCATTCACCCGCGCGCACACGCACTTTGTTGATATAATGCTTTAGACATTTGAAAAACGCGTACATGATATTAAATAAAAACGAATTTTTAAATTTTGCCGGAATATTTATATTCGAAAATAAACGTACACCGAAGGTCACGTGACGTATCTATTCATATAATTATTAAAAACGTCGAAACCCAACGAGCCATTAATTTACCGTTTCCGTAAGGCGAAAACTTTGTGAAAATGTACGGTGTTCGGGATTCGAATCCAACGTGAAACACGCGGCAAGGTAAATAAATTGTCGTCCGTACACAGTCGGTCTGATCGCGGACACTACACGGTCTCCGTGTTGACAACGCCGACTCGCGGATTGAAATCTCTGATCATTTTCCGTATCTGTTCTCCCTTGACGTACGTGTGTGTGTTCGAATTTCAACGGGTTAAAAACACCACCGTGTTCTCCGCACTCTACACCGCCGTAGCACAGCATGGACATTTCGTTCGAGCCATTTGTTCGTCTTACACGACTTTTCCCGTTTTGAGTTGCCCGCGTATCCCCGCGTCGACTGTAGACGTTTCCTTCATCAGATATTTACTACCCGACCTTTAAAACGCGTCGAAAACGCCGAGAAAATAGCGGATGACCACATTCGTGTGTTAAGCACGTCTTTCACGCACAACGGATCCGTTTAAACGGAATTCGGGCCGATAGATACGTCAGCGACAGTCAAATATTGTTTTCCGCTTCGTCCGTCCTCCGCAGTTCTGTGTCCCATGCGAAATATAACCGGCGACGGGGGGCTCTGCCTACCGACGGGTCTATAACGGTCCGTCCCGCGATAACAGCCGACGACATGGTATACAAACCGGCTGACCCGGCGGCGAACGTTGTTTCGCCGTGTAAGTCAGTAGTTTTCGGATTTCAAACGGACATTTCGGTAGTCGAACGGAAAATAACCGAGCCGTTTACGTCGGTGTGTGTTGGGGACGTGGGACCGTGAACGATGACTGCCGCCTATAGACCTATTGCCGATCTCTAGCTGATGCCGCCCCGGCGATGCCCGTGCCGTTTTTCATATTTTTTTTTTTTTTTCTCATTAAGATATCTAAAACAAAACATTTAATATACATCAAAATTAAATTTTGTTACAGAATTGATTAACTCGCCCCATGTGAGCTTATGCAGCATGTGTCGGAGATAAGGAGCTAGGATTACTAATAAATCGATATATATATATATATACTAGCTGTTCCGCCCGGTGTTGCCCGTGCCAAATAAATGTGTAACAAAAACGATTTCCCCCCCTAGATTTCTTGTTTCAATGTCCGTCACTATTACTGCAGTTAACCGTTGTCGCCCTTAAGTTTATTTTTATTTTCAAACTTATATAAATTAGGTACACGGTTGCTAAGCAATGAAAAATATCTGATACATTTTTCAGTTTCGTGGCGATCGGATGAACGGTTTAGGAAGGCACAAGAGACATCACACACGTACATAGGTTCGGTTAGGTTAGCAAAATTAGCCAAATCGGCCCAGCCGTTGTCAATTGTTATTGGCACNTAAAAAATAACCACATAGAGTGTATATCATCTCTCCGTGGCAAAATAATAATTGTTGAATATCGTGCGTACTAGTATACTTTGACTTAAGAGGCCATAACTCCGGAACCACTTATCGCAGAGCATACAAACTTAGATAGTAGCCGATTCTCAGACCTACTGAATACGCATATAAAATTTCATGAGAATCGATCGAGCCGTCCCGGAGGAGTATGGGAACGAACATTGTGACGCGATGATTTTATATATAAGATAATAAATAAGAACACGGTGTAAATTTATTTCAATTTAAAAAAAAAAAAAAAAAAATTTAAATACATCTTGAAACAACTCTAGAAATATATAAAATAGCTTATTTTCCAAATAACAATGTTAAAGGCAAATAAATAAACAAAAACAAATCAAACATTTGTGCTATAGATACAGGTAGTATAGGTACAATAAATAGAAAATAATGAAATAAAATTGGGTTATATTACCGTAAATCCTTGTCTAATTCAAAGAATAAATATTTGTATGTTAAATCTTTAATGTTTACAAGTCATAGGGCATAGAGTTGAAAGAAGTTGGACTCTGGTAGTCTACAAAACGCCGACCGAAGGAAGTACTCGCATATTCAACAATCAAATCATATTTTTTTCATTTCCTTCTTGTTGCCTACCTCCTTTCGATCGTTAATTAAATTAAATTTCTTAATCAAATACATATTTGCAATTTTTTATATAAAAACCTTATAGGCCGAATTCTTTATAGTTAGCGTTCGTAGATCCTTGCTAAGTGAATTTATTTAGACAAATGCTAACTATATTGTTTTTATTAATTACTAATGCATTTAAGATGTTATCCCGAAGGCCTCCTTATTGATATTACATAACATAGTATTATCAGTCATTATCAATGTTCGTTATAACGATGGATATTTATAGATAAGACATTTTAACCGTGAGTCATGTCTGAGCCGGTCGGGACACGCCTCTTACCCCCACCCTAAATCTATACGTTTTTCACGAGTGTTGGTAGACGGACACCAGAAATTATTATCCTCCTGACAGTCGAAGCATTTCTCCGGCCGGAAATTTTTTCCGGGCATTTTTTAAAAAAAAAAAAAAAAAAAAACGTACAAGTATTTTAAATACGGCCGCTTTAAACGAAACAAACGCAACTGCTGGCAAGAAACGATTATACGCAAATACGGTGCACCAGCGGACCTTATGGACTGCAGTAACTTTGCTCGGAGGTTCACAGAGCGCAAGTCCGTGAACACAGACGTCCACCCGATGACAGTCACGTTCGCCGTCTAAGTATTGATAACAACACCGTCGCGGTACGTTAACGTAACGCCAGATTTGACCACGCGTATATTTTCACCGCAATCCCAGCACGCTCGAAATACAAGTTCGATGCATTTATTTCTGGAGACCGCGATATTCAAGTTATCGCGTTGTTTGACAACATAGAAAATGTCCTTGTAACAGGATCAAAAAACCGTGGCCGGTCGCCGCATCCTATTAAACGGACCGGATTTTGGATTTCACTTCGAAATTTGGAATGGCGCATTTTCGAGACAATCACACGGAAAACAGCAGTCGGTCCATCAACGGCATTAAATTCAATTCAACCGGGTTAGCTGTTGTACGGACGAACAAATTACCAAAATTTCGAACACCGCCGACTCATTTGACGCCGCCAACTTGAGCCGTAAGAGGATTCGACCGCAATGCAACGCACCACCCCGCCGGTACCGATGGAAGAAATTTCGGGAGTGATGGAGGGTGCGGTCTCCAACGAAAACTGTCATTATAATAATGTGTATATTTTTTTTTTTTTTTTTTTATAAAATTTAACAGCTCTGTATACAACCATGTACTGTAGATGTATTAAATAAAAACACAAAAAATAAAAAAAAAAATATATGTTTTATTTATTTCATAATATTAGTTATGACGAGTTTTCAATTTATGGACAAATGCGAGAATATACTCGTCATTTGTATTACCTGTCTACTCACACACACACACACACACACACACACACATACGCATATAGAAAAAAACAAAAAGGTTCCCTTCTAATGTCAATGGGGTTTTTTTTAATTCCGTGGTCGTCCGCGCGCTCGCGTTACCCGACAGACCCTCTGTCTACTGATTGGCTGCCGGCGTCGTGACAATAGATTTTACGAAATATAGTCGCCGGCGACGACGGACCTATCGGTCCGAGAGCTATAGCCTTTGCCTCGCCCATCTACCCTATGCTGCGGTGTACTAATATATTATTTCATATCGGTCGTCCATAGACGATGGATTATAGTCGACAACGGACCAACACTTACCTAACAATCCTTAATATCCACTTGTCCCCCGCCCGTCTACCGGCATTTTTCTATTAAAACATTACAATTTGTTATAAATATTTGGTGGTGTCAAAACGATCAGATAGTCCGTCAGATATGGGCATCAACGAATACGATGAATGTGATTTCCCTAACCTTACGAATAGATTCCTTAAAAACTATAAGGGGATAAACTATAAGGATTTCTATTAAGTTGAAAAAGGACGTAGATGGGGCACATCATTTTTCCGATACAGACATGGAATACTATTCTGAGATGATAATAAAAAAATCACCGATATAGATTTAGAATTGAAAAGTCGAAAGAAGAAGGATAAGAAACGTATGACTACACACCCGTTTTTTTCTCTAGAGGAAAATCTACTGAAAAAAAAAAAAAATAAAAAAAAATAATGTAACCATCAAAATAAAACGAGTTTCTTTAGCATTATTCATATGTTCTAGATACAGGAGAAACCAACAGAAATACTCAAACCGCTTATGTGAATTTACACTCGGCCGGCCGTCTTAAAAGACCATACCAATTATACTGTGGAAGAGTATCGTGACATATTGGCCAATCATACTGTGTATCAGAAAAAAATGTACATATACTTGTAAAAATTGTGTATTTGTGAAAATTAAAATTATTTAACCTATACAGTCGAGCGATTAAATAAAAACACAATTATTTACAAAAAAAAAAAAAAAACATGCTTTCATTCATAATATTAATTATACAATAAAGTTTTAAAATAAAAAGGTTCTAAAAGTCTAAACATTGTTTATACGATTTATAAAGTACCACAGAATAGTTACTACTGACGATCGATCATCCAATAGGTTAGTTTGTTATAGGTTGGACTAGGTTATGAATAAACTAGGTTAAAAATATTGAAAAAAAGGGAGCTTGGAGGGAAAATATAGGTCGAGTAAGTAGTCGATAATGCGGACAAAATATTTGGATAAAAAATTATTTTGAAAAATATAGGGGTGAGGGAAAATATACGTAGATGAAGCGGTGGACAATTCGGGCCGTCATGTTACAGGTATAGCTCTTAGCTCCTTGCATCTTGCTCCTTGCTCCTGATCCTGATGGTGAAACCCCCTTTTCTTACTACTATTTAGGTATGCTGTTTTATTTTTCACATAATTAGAACGATCTGACGTAATTTTTTTTCTTTATAATTATTTTCGACAACTATAACATGAATGTATTCAAAATTGCGTAAAACTGCGCAATTTCGTTCAATCTTTTTTTCCGTAAAAAGCTTTTCCACCAGAAAGTTCTTCTCGCTCCAATCGAAAAGTGCAGAACCTTTTCTACAAAGAAATTTTATCTGGGTGGTTATTTACAGAGGTCATTTTTATGATTTTCTAAGAGATTTTCATAATAATTGAAAAAACGTCGGAAAAACGGGAAATTTACGAAATTTATTATTTTCAATTTTGTGTTTTTGTTTTAGTTCAAAATATTCGTAGACTTGAAATTTGGATAGAAAACTTATATTACTTGATATATGTGGTCAAATTCTCTGAAGGTTCATTATAAATCGTAATTTCGGATTACAACGAAAATTGTGTGCAATGTTGACCTTTTTTTTTATAAGAATTTTAAAATCATATTTTCTACAAAATCGTAAATATTACGGCCTTTCAAAACACGTACAACCGAACTCTAGTCAAAATCGTTTTTTATTAGCCCCCTCTATATTCTATCTTTCAAAATTCTCTTCTAAATTACATTTTTTCCTCCCGGGACTTCTTTTCTAATTTTCTCTTAAGTAGGTCAACGGAAATTTGCAATGTTTAACGGTACTAGACGGTAGAAGGGAAAATTTAGACAAATATATCTTGTTTGTACAAAAGCCGTGAAAACAAAAAAAAAAATAAATAAAAATTCGGTTTTATTTTCTTGGTTTCTTTTTTATTCAAAAGTAGCGCGTCCTGGCGAGTACTGGCCCGCCGTGGTGCCGATAATTCCCTGGCGGGTCCGTCTCGTGTATAGGCTCTGATTTATACGCGTTTTCCTATTCCTACGACTACCTAAAACGACCCGTTGTTTCGTAGCTTTGCGAGATGGTAGGTAGGTAGGCTGCTACTCGCTGAATGTTTATGATTTGTGTTTACGAGTGGGTTGACGTTGTGTTTTTGATTTTTTCCCCGTACAGAAAATAGCGCCCAGCGCACGGCCGGGCGCATCCGTCCCAAGTGTCGCGGAAAACGCGGGCGACTAGGATTCCGCATGCGTTACGACATTTTCATAAAAATGATTCGAGTGCGTAATATTCTACGCGTTTCGGGGGAGCGCGTCGTTGCGCATTTTGAGAACACGTTGCCCGTTGTTCGGCGCGTCAGCAGCCGCTGTAACACCGACCGAAACCATCGTTAACCGCAGCGCCGTCGGACAGACGGAGAAAACGAAAATATCGCGCGACAAAGACGGCGAACGGCCGAACGATTCCGCCGCGGCTCGTGGCGATCACACACCGGTGCGCAACATGGCGCCGACGGTCGTGTGCGTGTGCGCGCCCCTGCGCGTACATCATCCTCGGCACAATAGATGCGGCCCGTGCCTGTGAAATACCGATGACGTCGTACGCGACTCGTCCGCCGCACATTCCACGCGCAGAGACGTATTATTTTTTTTTTTTTTTCCGTTTTTGCCGTCTTACTCGTATAATGACAAACATGGCGGCCGCAATATGGGGGGAAAGCGCGTTTCAACAACGCTTCCTCTCCCCCCCCTCCTTCCCTGCTGCAGCTGCTGCTGCTGCTGCTGCTGCTGCTGCTGCTGCTGCTGCTGCTGCTGCTGCCGTCATCCGCCGCCGGTCGAATTATCGCGCAACGCGCTAAACCGGTAGGCGTTCTGGTCGCGCCTAGGAGCGAATATTTCGCATTCGGTTCAATCCGAGTGAAAATGATCGCAACCGTATCGTAATTTACGATTGCGTACACACCGGAACGTTGTTAACCGACCCGACCGCCGTTTAGAGCGGACTATAAAATTATGTTGGAAATATCCGAAGAAATTTGTACGGCCCCTTGCAATAAATCGTCCGTCGAACGAAAATAGACGGCTCGCGGTTCACAGCGGCCTCGTTTCGCGGAATTCCGTTCTGTGAATATTTGAAACCGCGCATTGGTTAAACGCCATCTCACACGCGGGCGTTTGAATATTTCCATGGAAATATTGCGGACAGTGCGATTATACTGTGACTGTTCGCCGCGGTCAATATCCATCTGTAATCGATAACCGTTATCGTCGTTTTCGCGTATTACCCCCCGGCACTGCGCGTGGCAGTAAGTATTTTTATTTTGTCCCCCGTCAAACTTGGCCCCGGACCAAACCACGATAAAACCCGTTGTTACAATTATTTTGTCCTCGAGAGCGACCCGAGCACGATTCGTTTCCGAGGCGGTAAAAGCTAGGCAACTTCTATTGCAGCTGCGAACGGGTCGCGTCAGTGTGTGAGAAGTAAATGGACATTAGTGTGAGCGCGGTCGACGCGTGTACCGCCGCCGCCATATTAACCAGCGGATTACGGGTACCGTCGAGTTTCGTATCACAGTTATCGCAGTTATTTTCGTGTTTATTACTGCAATGCGATGAGATTTCCGATTTCCTTTCAGAAAAAGTGCTCTCGTTGGAAATTAACTCGAATTAAAATTGCTGGTTGTCCACGGAAAAAAATTAACACTGTAAAACCAATACGTTCCTCGCACCGCCCAGAATCTAAAAAAATGAATCGGCCAATATCGTTATTGTTAAAAATGACCATTTTTTCGCGCCCGCCGCGCCGTTGGTTTTTCTGTTCCATAATTGATAAATCGGCAAACGCAAACGGAACGTTCGATAGACTGCGAAACATCTGTACCTACACAGTACATTATTACACGCACGTCATATTGTGTTGCAAACGAGTGAGGGCATTGTATTCTTATTTCGGATACTTCAGGAGAATCGATGGAGATGATCAAAATAACAGTTTAAATAAAGCTAAATGGATGGTTATTTTACAGTTTGTTATCATATTACAACTGGCTTTCTTATCCGTACACTGTTGACGGCGATGCGCCGGGCGGGCGCCTTTAGCCGCCGTCTGCCGGAGTGGCAACTCGCACTCGCAGGCACACGTCAATGTTTGTCCGTCCGTAAATAATGCAACACGATATTCTTGGTTTCGATCGAGGCAATTTTCGATACACAACTTTATCGTTGGCGTGCGGATTGTTGAAAGAAAATAGAAATTTCCATTGTTTGTATACCGAACAGCACATTCGATTTTTCGTGTATCGCAAACCGCCTCGGCCGAAACCCAGACAATTTGTGTACAAAATCATATCTGTTTTCAAAATTAAAATCCGTTCATCCCAAGCCTCGCAAATTTTGGCGACAACGCCTACGTGAGAGGTTTAATTTAAGCGATATATTATGCACGTGCATTTATGGCCATTCCACGCTTATTGATTTATATTTCCTTCGTTTGGTACTCGTGCTTGAATTGGTTTAAAAGTTATTTGCAAAAAATAGGAAACAAAAAGTTGAAATTTCCGAAATAACTGGTGAATACATGTCGATTGACTGCGGTGTACCGCAGGGTAGTGTTCCCGGTCCAACTCTATTTATCTGATATATTAAGGGTACTCGTAAATAGCGGTTTCAAAGGAGCAAAATATAGGCAATATCTAATCTCCGCCCTTGCGTTAGTCGTAAACGATCATTGGTGTGAGTGCATTGCAATGAGTGTACCGCCACCATCCGCATCACGGTCGTCATGGCCGGTAGGTCGCTACATTATCGCACAATAATCGTATTCTATTATTATTATTATTATACCCACTACGTTTTCCATTCAAAATAGTATTAGAAAAAATATTGTCGTCGTATTATTACGATGTCATATTATTATTATTTCGTGTATAAACTCACCGTCTGAAATATACAGAACCAACAACCAAACATCAAGGCCGTTCAATTTTCTATAGACACCTATACCACTTCATCTCCCTTTATAGATTGAAAAACTCCGGAAGTGATATTTTGCGAAATGTTCAGTTTTGTCCGGAGGTCCGAGGAACGTTTATAACTGTTGAAATATGTCCCCTATTGAAAATTTTTCCTCAAAATTCGGTTTTTGGGTATTTTCGATACGAAAATCAAATTATTTTGATTGATTCGTGGGTTATGTTATTTTCAAAATTGTTTAAAGATTCCTTTTGCTTAGGGGAATTTTAGGTTTTTTTTTTTTTTTGTATTTACTATTCATTAATGTATACAAATATTAGCGAAACAGAATGATGTCGTCCTGTAGCATAGATATTAGAAATCTAGTTTGTTATCTATATCTGTGTCGTGTAGACAATAGTACCTACAATGATAAAGATAATATATAGGTAATAATAAGTTTGTTATGTCATGGATAATACGATAGAATAATATAAAATGTACACATAACTGGATATAGATCTTCCATTGAATTTGCAATAACAGCTCCAGAAATATAGAAAGTATTTTGAAAAATATTTATAAAAGCATTATTATTATTGCATACAATTGCATACAATTTGTGTACGTACATTATAATAATCACAGGTATAAAATACCCGTTATATATCTGTGATAATAACACGTTTTGACATACACGATTACACCCACTCGCGTGTATATGTCAGCCATTTATTTTGAGCATAGACCAATTTGACTAATAGACAATCCTTGTGTGCACGAAAAACGGTCATAGACGGCGCTCTTCACGCGTGATTTGTGACTTTTACGTAGTATTATTGTACATTGTACTGCACATACAATGACAACACTGATCTGATTGTACTGTACACCACCGTAGTACGTCCGACCGGTTACTGCCTCAGCTACTCTATAGGCAATGCCAGGTCTGTGATTTCGGGCCATCATTCGATATTCATCCATTTATTTTTTGCTAAAATGCATGTTTCTAATTCCCACATTACACAACAACAGTATATCCGATTTTCAGTCTACAAAAATATTATGTTTACTCCGTATCATAAGGACCTCGAGTAAGGTCAGGATTGTCTTAATCATACGGTATTTGGTTTATAAATATAATTTACTTATGATTAATAATAACATTAATTTATTATAGATAATAGGACCTATCTACATCATAATAAGTTACATTGAGATACCTATAATATGATGTCTATATCAAATTATGATAAAATCATAGTTAAACAATTTTCATGAAAGAAACAGAAACATGATTTTATAATTAATTGTGCAAAACTATGCGTCAACTCAGAATTTATCATTGGTAATAATATTATTATTAAATTCACATTTGGTATACAAATATATAATTTAAAAAATTAAATAGGCAATACACAGACAAATTGAAAAATAACAATACAATTTAAGGAGCCGATTAGGCAACATAATAATCATTAGGCAACAGAAATGGGACTGGGCTGTCTTATCAAATATTGCTGGCAGAACGTAAATCGATTTTAAAATATTCTGTGGCAACCACAATACTATAAAATTAACGATAATATTTATGTCGATCTGAATGGCGAAACGATCCTACTTCGCAACATTTTAATATGTGTAGTATAATTATTTAGGAATTGGGCTTGGTTAGGTTGGTAACTACATTAGTAACAGTTGTTGACAATTAGTATTAGCAATTTTAAATTATTAACCAACGTTGTGATAGAGTATCGGAGTAGCTGTATTCGTAACATTTTTCGTTCGTGGCAATATAATTCGGTATATCATTTAGTCGAAGTAGTCAACTATCGTAGTTGTTGATTTGTTGTAGCAAATTAGCGACCCATATCCAACTATAGGTACGATGTTTTTGTATAATTTGCTCTAGGGGTTCATAGCGATTGAATTGGAGGATTCGGATAATTTTTAAGGTAGGATCGAATGAGTTTGTATAACTTCAGAAATCGTTTTTATTTTTAGGTTCGAATGCAGGGATTATATCCTATACATAAATGGTATATTAAAAGGTATCCACGGTTAGGGTATGTATTGTTAAAAAAATGAAAGGTGTAAAATGATAATTTTTCTTTTTTTTTTTTGGGGGGGGGTATACCATAATTAAAATATTTAAATACATATCTATACACGTACAGAAAGCTGTTGCTCGAAATCCACTTAAAACCATTAGGTTATTAAAAGGAAAACATAGGTGGGGTTTTTGACTCCATTTTCCATAATATAAAACACTTTTTTAATTTGTATAATTAAAAATGTTGTCCTAGGATAATGGAGTCAGATGCAGCCACTTTTGTAGGTGGGAAGATGAGATGGAAGGATACGGAAGGGAATTCAATATATATCTGCAAGCAACAATAAACCATTGCAAACGAAAAATGATTCTGAGTTCGGTTATACATTTTTTAAAAGGCTGTTATAAAAAAATAGTATTAACGATTTGAAAATAACACATTTCGTACATTTTTCCGTTTTTTCCCTTTTATTATGAAAACAGCTTGGAACATCAAATTAACCACCTTAAGTACCACCCTAGTCAGATTTTCTTTTACAAAAAGTGTTATACTTGAAAATTAAATCAACATTTCTAGTAGAATAGTTGTCCATAGAAAAAACAAATAAACATCATTGTAAAACCAATTCATTCCCGCTCCGCTTAGAATCTAAAAAAGTTTTGATCAGAATAGAAAATGTGTAGCCAATGCATTTCTCGCTTCGCTCAAAATCGATTCGAAGACACAGTATTTAAATAAAATTGTTTGTATGATACTTTAGTATTATTTTTGGCAATAAAAGGCCTTTTACCGAGACGATGAATACGTAATTACATCACAAAAATGTGAACGTCATTCTTATAACTTACAGCGGAAATATTCTTTTTAAATTCCAAATGAATCGGCTAATATAAGTAGGTACCTAGGTAACCATTTCCACCAAAAAGTTATTGATGATGTATATTTTCACTGAACACACAGTATAGGCGAATGCGGTAACGATTTTTTTTTTTAATATTCCCTGCGATATTAACTGGTTTTTTGTTAATGTTTATTGAACACAAATACGTCCAGGTAGATAGCAATGAAAATGTCGAAATATTCGCTTTACTTGAAATATTGTTACGCAATCGTAACAATTATAATATAAAATAATTAATTAATTCAAAATTAGAGGTTAAGTAAGCAAAATAAAAAAACAATAAAACACAAAGACTGTTTAGGTACTTCATATTTCAAGTCCTGATAATTGTATATGACAATATACACACATAATATGTACGTAGGTACATCATACGTAATTTAATATTATCATATTATTAATACATATCATAGCATACCTACAACCTAACTTCTTTCAATAATAAAACCGCTATAGCCCACCCCTTATCCCCAGGTTTATTTTATTTTGTTCTTTTTCTCTAATTTTGTGTTCCATAATAATATATTTTAGGATAACAATTATGTAGATGAATAAATTCTACTTTTAAATATTAAAATATTTATCATATCTATTATGTTTAATACTTATGTATTAAATATATCTATGTATTTTAGGTTTCCAAAAAAAGAATGGGCTCTCCAAATTACTTGCATTTAATTTGTCTTTTTTCGTCACTATAGAAATGTTGGTACTAAATCTGCAAATTAAACAATGACTTTATATCGCTGACCAGCTAGCGAAACACACTATATGTATAATCTGTCTCATGAGAGATCGGTCAAAACCAGTTGCTGTTGCATCCTACAAGAGCAGCCCGATCTCTCGTGGAACAGATTATAATTTTACTGTACGATTTACTCGAGATCAGGTTTATCTTTAATAAAACAAAGACATTTATAACATATACCTACAATTTTGTTTTTTATTGTCAGATTAATAAATTGTACTTTATGTACTATATGACTAATCTTAATATCTTTACTAAAAAAAAAAAAAAACATGATTGACTTATGAAATAATGATTAACAAAATAGTGAGTAGTAGGTAATATGATGTTATGATAATTCAAGGTCGATAGCGACAAATTTTTTGCTGGTAGTCTTGACAAAAACCAGTATTGTCATCGACAATCTCTTCCCATAAATTAAGTCCAAACTGAATGGTTTTACCATTTAAAAAAGAATCTGAAATCACCATAATTATTGTGAATGAATTAAAAAATCAACTATTAAAATAGGAAAGGCCTAAATTTATATGTAGTAAAAACTAAAAAAAAAAGTATTTGATTAAACTAAAATAATTTGCCTTTAAAAATTAACCTCCCCAAAAAATAAATAAATATATAAAATAGAAAAGCAGTGAAAAATGGAAACAAAAATTTACATTCGAATTATATATTTCAAATGAATTACAAAAAAATGCACATAGCATTGAAATCTGAGCCTTAGTGTGATACGTAATTATTATTAAATACATAAAAGTATTTTGTGATTTTGGGGGAAATCTATCTGGAGAAAAAAAAAAGAGGTTAGTGGGATAGAATCTATCTAATAGATGACTAATAAAACTTTTAAATCTTGGTATTGGCGAAGGTAATTAAAAATCTCTAGTATATAAAAGTAACAATGAGGGATATAAAATGATGAAAAAAAAAAAATTGATGTTATCACACGAAGAATAATATACTATTATGGATAACTATATTAATGGAAGGGAAATTTGAGGGAGAACTAAGGAGAGGAAGACCAAGGCAATAAGTAATCAATAATTTATGAAACAAATTATATCATAGATATAGAAGACGGATACAGGACTTAAGAACTCATATAACAAACTTTTTCTCCGTTCCTTTGTGATTAAATATTAATTATACCTCTAAGTCTATGAAAGACTATAATGTTTTTATAGGGGTGGATATTAATCGTAAATACTTACCAGGCTGTGGTTTGATTACATGTTTGATGCATGGCTGGTAAGTAATAGAACACATATCTATTTGGAAACAAGAGATAGAGCAATTGTGTGTTATTAAATTATTTAATAATTATGGCTATTTCATATTATGTAGTTTACATACGCGGCTTATGCAAAATGCAAATTCTGTTATTTTTGCCATTGTTTAGGTCCCGGCCGTTGAGTGTGATATTAGTCATCTGCACTTTTCCTGTTACCTCTTCGAAGAACTGAAGGCACGTGTCCGGCACCTTTTGATGTTCCATCAGCTGTGTTACCTTTAAACAAATTTAAAAAATAGATAAAAATGTCTTGAAAATTTCCATCTAATCAACATCAGTGGCACATCTAGCCCTAAATATTAGGGAAATTGCTACAGCCCTACCATAATATTAAACCAAAGGTGATCTGTGAGGGGCAAAATACCCCACAACCCCTACACATTTTAAAATTTAAACACTACAAAAATATAAAAATATTTTAGTTTTAATAAAATTGATGTAAACACAAATTATTCAAATTTTATTTTTATTTTATTTATAGCTATAAATATTGTACAATTTGTTCAGAATCAATTACTATATCTCTTTTATTACTCATTATGGATAAATTACTGAATTAATCCTGATCTATTGTAGACCTTAAGTAGGTATTTCTTCACTTCATAGCAGAAAATGTTTAGATGTTGTTGAGGAAATTATAATGATAACTTGAACCATCTCGCACAAGGTGATCAAAACTAATTATTTCTTCATGAACACAATATGCATTTTAATCTTTGCATCAAAGTAGGGTTGAACATCATGAATTTGATTGTTTTTTTTTTTTTTTGATATTTAATAAGGCCAAACACTTTTTATTTCAGTAATCCACAGACATATTAAATTAAACTAGGAAAAGTACGAGAACAAACAGCGATAATGGTGGCCACAACACGAGTTGAAGAAGAGGATACAGAAGTTATAGACCATGATATACTAGGATCTATTTATATATAATCTAAGCAGAATAAATTAGTGTTATGGTTAGTAAACAAGCTATGATAATATAATCACAGAAGTTAATCTTGACTTTGAGTAGTCAAACATTTTATTTTAGTCACAATTATTATGCACGATAATATATATCCATACATTATTTTGTTTCAGTAATAGGAATAGTGAAAATAATTATTTTTCATTTAATTCAAGAACAAATAAATATTAATTTCAGGGAACCTATTAGTAATTTTTGGGAGGCTACACTCCTCAGATCCAGCCCCCCTAGTTACACTATGTCAGGGATACTCACTTTGATCTCCCAATCACGGTAAAAGTTTTTCTTGAGCAGCGTAATGTTGATAAAGATTAAGTCCTCCTTTTCATCATCCAAGTTGTAGTAAACTTTAAATTTGAAAAGTTATTAATATATTACAATAATAGGTATTATACAAGATGATGTAATCCATTTAAGTAGGGACACTCATCATTACGGAAAATATTGATTTTTCAATTTTCAATTATTTTCTCTAACAATTTGAAAAATAATTGTTTCTAAAATTTTAGAGCTGCATAAACAGTTCTGAAATATTACATAATTACCATTTTTGATTTTCAAATAACAAGCTATATTAAAAATTTCATAAATAGATTGAATATTAGTTTAAATAAATGCTGAAATTTATTGATTTCCGTTAACTCATTGACAAGATATTCCACTTTTAAATTTGGGTAAGAGAGTGTAGTAAACATATTAAATATAGTATTACAAGGGACGATATCTACATCAATATACTATCCGATAGTTGCAGGGGTCGCTAACCATCTTCTTTTTTCCTTATTATTTCCTTATTTACTATTAGACAAGCTTCAGGAAGTTGGTTTAGATTCCATATATAGGGTTTTCCAATTAGAGCGGGCCGATCTTATCTGCGCTGTATAGCCTTATCCTTCAAAGTCGACTCTCCAACGTTTGGTGTCGAAATTTGAGACAACTGGTTCGGTAAACGATCAGTTAACACCCGTACGTCAAAGAAACGCCAGATCGGTCCAGAATATCGCCGCGGTACGGTGAAAGCGTGCAGGAGAACCCGAGGCAGTCAATTCCTCGCCGTGCACAAGAACTCGGTCTGTCACAGTCTTCAACTTGGAGAATTTTGCGAATAAGGGCTTACACCCATATAAGATCCAACTGACCCGGATTTTGGGCCGGCGGTATCATTGATCCGTACTTTTTTGAAAATGACGTTGGTGAGGCCATCACCAATGGTGAGCGATACAGAACGATGATAACCGATTTTTTTTTTCCAAAATGAACGGTATGGACGTAGACGACATGCGGTTTCAGCAGGATGGCGCTACGTGCCATACATCCAACGCCACGATAGCCATTCTGAACGGCAAATTTGAGGGTATGGTTATCTCTCGCTGATGAGACGTGAATTGGCCACCAAGATCGTGTGATTTGACCCCATTAGACTTTTTCTTGTGGGGTTTCCTGAAGTCGCAGGTCTATGCCGATAAGCCGAAATCGACAGATGACCTTAAAGTGAACATAACCCAGGCCATCGCTCAAATTGAACCGGATCTATGCGGCAGTCATTAAAAATTGGACCACTTGGATTCGTGCCACTGTGAGAAGCCGTGGCGGACATTTAAATGATATTATATTCAAAACATAATTGGCATACTTAGAACTTTAAAATAAAAAAAAAATTTCACTAATACCTTGGACATAGCTTGTTTTATTTCATTTCAATATCGACCAGCTCTTATTGAAAAACTCTATATATACAGTTCCTGATGTACACCGAAAGGCAGAGCATTACGGATTTTAAATCATCACTATCATCTCACGTTAAGTCGGTCCACGTTCATGCTCTTGTGGAAGAATCTATGATCCATTTTTTTATGTGTTTTCTAAATTATATGAGTTGTACCAAATAAAGTTTTAATTGTATTAACTTCTAATCATGTCCATTATCTATCTCCATATCCTTTCACTAATAGACAAAGGTCCATCATTAAATAAATTGTATGAGCACAGTCGCATAGGTCTTGGGCTCACTACAGAAGAGTAGTGAAGCTTTGTTTATGTGGCAGTATAGTAAGGGGTGTTTTAATAATACCTACTACTCCCTCTGCTTAATCTTAAAAGTAGAATATCTTGTCGTTGATGGGCATCAAAAATATCAAAAAACATTCACTGTTATAGATAATTTGATGTATATCTGTAAGCAACAATAAACCATTAGTTACGAAAAATGACTGAGCAGAGTTACATTGATAGTGATGCTTTGTCACTAATATAAGTCATTTTATAGTAGGCTTTAAATATTTTCTTAAATAATATTTGTTTCATGGTGTACCGATTTTCTCAATTTTCCTAAGTTTTCTTAGTTTTCCCATGTTTTATCTCAATTTTTTACATTTGCAGAAAATTTCTGAGAAAATCAAAAGAAATGAACTTTTTAATATACCTCCCTAGTGAAATTTCCTTTTAAAAACATTGCTATCATTAAAAGTTGGAGCAAAATTATTGGTTGTGCGCAGGAAAAAAATGTAGTAATATTTTAGTAATATATTTTGTACATTTCCCTGTTTTTTTTTTTTTGGTTTTTAAACATTTTATGAGAAAGTTGAAAAATTACCTCCCTAAAATACCTCCGCACACCTATTTCTCTTTAGAAAAGGTGCTTAGAAGATACATTTAGAAATCTGAGCAAGTCTTCTGGTAAAAAAGTTGTTAACAGATAAAAAAAAATTATAATAAACATCTTTGTATAACTATAAGATTCCTCGCTTCACACAGAATCGAAAATAAGGGTAATACATATAATAGAGCTATTATATTTTAGAGCTGCTTGTTTCTAAAGTGTTCAAAAAATGAAAAATCTGAAAAAAGTTAATACTTTTAAAGATAATGAGTGTAACCACTTAAATGAATCACTCTGTGTAATTTTAATTAATAAAACCCTACATTGGTTATACACTATCGTTATGTATGGAAGAAAAATATCTCTTACTATGTTTGTCGCTATAAGAACCGCATATTTTTAACTGTTTAGATGATCCATGACTAATAATCATTACATCCTCTGTACAAATTTTAGTCGTTTCGTTGGGCAGTGCCTGAAAAGTGCAAACATATTATTATAATAGGTACACATTGAAAATCGATTGTTTTAATATGTAGCTGTACACTTACCAAATTAAAAGTAACAAAGTCCAAACGAAGTTGAGTTACATTCTTGGATACCTTTTTGAACCTAAAGTGATGTTTGCTTGTTTCGTTCAATCCTCCTGGGAAATTTGGATTGACATACTTGAACGCAAGAATTTTGTTTAGGTCATCATTTATCCCAATACCTTTATATTCCCTTTCTGACTTCACTATAACACAATAATTATGAAAAATATTATATAGGCACTTTAAATAATTCGAAAGTTAGAACGTACCTAACAATGATTATTCCTATACCTCTTAATTTAAAATTGTTTATTTTATGAAACCTTGAGTAAGTGAAGGATATAGTTGATACAGATATCTAATTATTACAGGATGTTAATGACTACATGTCATAACACTAATGTTACTTTATGAAATAAATCTCCATTAT
This sequence comes from Cinara cedri, assembly GCA_902439185.1. Classification (NCBI taxonomy): domain Eukaryota; kingdom Metazoa; phylum Arthropoda; class Insecta; order Hemiptera; family Aphididae; genus Cinara; species Cinara cedri. The sequence continues at coordinate 1,206,166 of CABPRJ010000964.1, read as the reverse complement.
AATAATATACAATGACATCTTTATCTGAAAAAATTTGTTCCATATTCTAAAGATTTCAAACATATAGGTAATTTTGATTCTATAGAAATTAATTCTTTTTTTTTACATAAATGTTTTTTTATTGAATTTTTGTAATTATTCAAGTTGAAGAATTCTAATATGTTTATTATGCTATAACGAATCAGCTTGTATGATATAAGCACCAATTACTGCTGTGAGTGTAGACTACACTGAAGAGAATTAGTTTTCTATGTACAATAACATTTTGTCTGGTAATAGATTAAGTTTTATAATAGACTATCTGACTAAATATTATGGTTGTTAATTCATTTTCTAATTTAAAATAATTTTTTTTTATTAAAGTAAATTATAATTTAAGTTAGCTTTTGGTTATGCTTTTTTCAAACAATTGGATACTTGTTTTGTTATTTATTGTACTTCGAAATGTAAGCCCTACATGTTACATGAATAAACAATTAGATATTTGTATCAAAAATATGTAAAACCCATATATTACCATCATAGGAGTTTAATTTTCAAAATTCCTTAACAGATGCCTACGTTATAATAACTATCTGTATACCAAATTTCAGCACGATCCTTCCAGTGGTTTGAGCTGTGAATTGCGATTATGAATCAGCCAAGACATGTTATCTTGTATATTATATAGATTATAATAATATATAATTATAAATATTGTGTATATACTTACCAGTACAACAAACTGCTTTAGAAGTATATCCAGGGTTATGACAAGTTCCGTTTACAACGCCATCTAATTCTAAGCACATAGCTTCGTTAATACATTTAGCTGAAGTCACAAAAAACAATAATGTCATATGTTAATTTTGGAATTATACTATATTATATATATAACACTATATAACAGTATATTTTTCATTGTATATGCGTATTAGTATATTGTATAATATATATTATATGTATATGGGTATAAACTACTTTAAAAGACATTTTATATAAAACATAAAACTAAGAAATTTAAAGAAAAAAATAAGCTAAATAAACGTTGCATTATGACTAGGTGCAGGAGCACATAGTGTCCAAAGTATAAATGCCCCTTCCAACTCTATTTCAAAAAAAAAAAAGTTAAACTTTTAAGTTACCTATATTTGGCACTAAAAAAGAAACAAAATTAAAGTTATACATTGCAAAAAATTTGAGGCTTCCTAAGTAATTTTAATAACAATATTCTATTACCTCCTTCAGGCTCCTCACATTGGGGTCCTGCCACGACTAGAAGTGTGGATTGAAGATATTCTGGAACTAATAATGTTATTATATATATATATATATTTTTAAATTACTATTAACCATAATAACCATATTTATTTGTTAGATTTATTTATCATAGGTAGAGCTTAAATAATCAGTTTAGCCTTATAATTATAATTAAGTTAAAATCAGATCAAATATGACCATCAATCACCATGTAAAAAACATTTTATTAAATTTTAAATGATAAAATAATTGGTACTATGATAGATTTTATATAAAAAAAACTTAGGTACTAATTCTTCTCAAGAGTCAAGTATAGATTTTGGTGACTTCAATCACTTTATACAAAGGTGTCATATAAATATATAAATAAATATAGTCATATAGATAATAGATACTTTTATTTTTATTTTATAAATAATTTATCCATATTCTATATATTTCAAATATATATAATTAAATTAAAATTTGTATTTAGGATAGTTTTCAACTCTAGAAGTTGTATTATAATGTTTTTCATCATAACTCTCAAATGGATACAACATTAAAATACACAAATGTGACAATAATATATCAAACTGCAGTTGTAAACTTATTAAAATAGTGTGATCATTTAAATATATAGTAGTGACAATTGATTTCAACTTTTATTGGACAGAACGCTTACAGAACATTAAAAATAAAATGAGGACCTAACTAAATTATTTAAAAAAATTTAATTTCTTGATAAATCAATCATAAATATACATGACGTTGTGTAATTCAGTTTTATTATATGACATAACATGTTGAGGAGGCACAAATAAATCAGATATCAATGCATTACTTACTACCCAAAAAATGATTACCCTTCAGGGGATTTATTTAACCATACAAATATATTTATAAACTTTACATTAGACAAATTTTAATAAAATCCATACTAATGCACATACTTAACACTACAGGAATTATGAACAAAAGAATAGGAAATTCATTAAACCCCCATATACATTATTAACCAGTTCAAGAAATCCCCCCAATACATAAGTAAGACAATATTTAATAATCTAAATATATAGGTAAAGAGTTTAATAAAAAAATGTATGTGAAACTTATTCAAACAATACCAATGATATAATTATTAAAAAAGCATTCAATAGAATAGTTATTGAGCTTGATGAGAATGTGTGTGTTAATAAGATTACAAAAAGTAAATATGTTTAAATATAAATATTCTATGTACCATTGTTGTAATTTTGGGTTAATAATATTATCTAATACTATATATTATATTTAATGAACTAAATTATATTTTAATTGTATAATTATTTTTAAGTTAAACAAATTACTTAACTGTAAGAACTCTGTATACCAGTTACGAGCACACACTAATTGGTATACATATCAGTTTATCAATGTAATTTTAATATTATAAGATTATATGTTATTTGAGTATGCTGAAATAAATAAATAAATAATAAATATTTCAAATTATTCTAATATCTTTGGTTAATCAGGCAGCCTTTTCAATTTAGTACCCATTTTAGAACATGTTTTTATAGTTTTTAAGGTACCAAACCATTTAATTTTTAAATTTATCAACACAGTGCTATTAATATAATAATAAAGATATACTTCAGTAATTCATATTATATACTATTAACTTATATACTTACAAGAGCAACAAACCTCCTTAGTATGATTTACAGGGTTCTGACAAACTCCATTTACCACGCCATTTAATTTTAAGCACACAGCTTCGTTAATACATTTACCTAGTCACAAAATAAATATAGTTATTTTTGGAATAGTATTATATTATATATATAACATTGTAAACATTTAATAATTTTGTTTTTACTTTATTATTTTATTATTGTATATTGTCTATTGTACATGTATATGAGTATATTGTAGTATGTATATCAGTATAAATTATTGGACGATTATAATACAAGGGCTAATACGAGGAGTTATACAAAACATTAAATTGAGAAACTTAAAAAAACAAGCTGAACATACTTCCCACCGCAAAGCAAGCCTCGATTTACACGCACACATATAAGTGGTGCATGAGGACATGGCCCCCTCCAACTAAATACAATAAAAAAAAGTTATATTTTGAAGATATTCATATTTGGTACAAATATAATTGAGTATTTAATGAGCAATTATTATGGAACAGAATATAAAAACATTTTGTTTAATAATTATTTTATGTACCTATCATTGTCTGCACTTAAACACATAAAAACTCAAAAAGACAAATCTTATCGTAAAATGAATATTTTCAATGAGACAATCAGAATCTAAAATTAATTACCTATATCCTATCGGCATCATGTACCTGTAGGACGGAGACATAAATGTGTTGTACATTTGTACAATATTAATATGTTTTATAACTGTTTAAATCTGTTATAGATAATTATTATTCATGTTAAAAACACTGTAAAATATTGATTTTAACTTATATTTGTATTAGAACTTAGGTTCATAGGTGCTATAGTCCAAATATTTAGGGTCTAAGTTTAAGTCCGCCGTAATATTGATTATGTACATACTACAATTAGTATTTATATACTTGATAAAGACTCGATTTGGGAAGGAGCATGAATACATTTTTAAGGACTAACCCCTACAAGCCCCTCTCCTATTTGCGTCAATAATTAGGATTATATTTGAATGTAGGTATTATGCTTAGGTATCTATACTTAATTAAAAAACAAAATTAAAGTTATATATATAATACAAAATTCAAGCCTGCTTAAAACTATAACTGTAATAACAATAGCAATATTATATTACCTCCTTTCGGCCCGTAACAACCGGAACTCCGCTTGGCGAGAGAGGGTATGTATTGAAATTCATCTGCAATTATAATAATACTATTATGATTTAAAAAAACCTCTTTATTTCTTTATTTCTGTGAATTATTTATATGACAGAAATAAAGGTAAAATCATAAGGTGGGTGCCATTTAAATGGTCGGTTTAGTCTTATAATTGCAATTAAATTTAAATCAAAACAAATATTATCATCAATCACAAGGTAAAAATTATTTTACACAATTTCTAAAAATTTTGAGATGAAATTTAACATATGTACTCACTTTCTTAAAAGAAAACAGAAATAGAAACAACAAAAACATTGTAAAAAAAAAAAAACCGAGACTGCTTTTGGTGCACCATTATTGTAGGTGGGATGTGGGATGTTGAGAGGTTAGGATACATAAAGTTATTTAATTTATATCAGTAAGAAAAAATTAACTATTGCTAACAAAGACCGATTCTGAGCGAAGTAGGTTATACATTATTACGGGTGTATCAGGTTCTCTAAAAGGTGCCTTCACAGCTCACTGTGGAACGTGATAATTTATAATTTATTCACCATGATTGATAACTGACCACTGATTAACCACTACATAATAACCACATGGTTTTATCAATCACAGTCCCAGAATATTTTACGTTTCACGGTAAGCTGTGAAGGCACCTTAACCCGGTTTCTGGTTTATTGGGTTACCACCATCGACTATGGGTTACCATAGATAGTGCATAATTATGTATTATCTATGGTTACTACTGTGACTGAAATCAATCCCACTTTGTCAGTATCTCAGATTAATAACGTTATTAACACGACCTTATAAGTATGGTAACCGCAGGTACCTATACCTGATGTTTGGTAACACATTCAAATTCGCGCCAAAACTGATTTTTTGAAACTGATTACATTTTTAAAAAACCACAAGTCCTAAAATAACGAAGAAAAAAAAGAGTTTTTTCTCAATTAGACGAAACTATAGAATCAGGGGAAAATATTAACGAGCCCCCGATGGATTTTGAAATTCTATCATCGTCGAGTAATGCGAATTTTTCATTCGCTGTCCCGACACACAAATCGAATACGTTTGAATTACTGAAATCGGTAAAAATGAACGCAATTACGTTAACACCAAAAAACCGCATGTTCCCCAAACGCTGAAAATAAATAAATAAATAAAAAAAAAGGCGTATAGTAAAAAGCGTATTACCTAGGGCTCCGGTCGAGGCGAATGACATCGACAGGACGGCCAGCAGCAAATGCGTCGTCTTGACGGCGTTCATGGTGGCGGCTCGGATATTTCTCAAAACGCAAGACTCGATGATCGCGGGTCGCTCGGGATGAACAGCAGTGCGGTCCGGTGCGTTGTCGGGGCTACGTATGCGCGCACCGCAGAGTTGTACCCGGCCGGTCGGTCTTGGATAACCGTCGCAGAGCTTGCGCTCCGCCCCATCCCACTACTCTATCGTAGTTTTTTTTCCCCGAGGAACACGCATCCGCGTCAATGGCGTAGCTAGGATTTTCTGAAGGGGGGTGTTAATTATAAACATTAAATATTATATATAATACGTACAAGCTAAAACTTTTATTTTAATTAATTAATTATGTATACATAATGTCTGTATGGTATTATCAATAGATAATAATGAAAAAAAATTATATATTATAAAATAAAATCCGTTCGTCGTTTTTGATTGAATGACAATTTTTTGAAGGAGTTTAAAAACATTTGGAAATAGGTCTTTATTGCAGTTATCAAGAGCGTCAAGAACACATTTTATGCTTAGTTTTTCCAAATGTGTATGCCATAACTTTACCTCTGTTTCAATAACTTCTTGATCAATATCACCAGAATAAAACTCACTTAAATCTTTGATAGCTTGTTGATTATAATAATAGTTTTGTGGTTTATAAATCGGTCATTTAATTGTTGCACTAAATTGTCCAGAAATGGAAGGAGTACACTTATTTTAAAATATTGTTCAGGATTATCTGTATGACAGTTTGATCGATGCTTTTGTCGTTTGACCATTCTAGGAATGTCAATTTCAAAATCAATTTTCTTTGATCTTTCTGTTAATTCTTCAAAATACTTATGAAATTCTACATCACAATTACTTCTTATACTTTGGAGTTGAGAAATTATTCTATCTACATGATTTAAAGCTTGAAATAAATCTATGTTTTGTTTTTGTAAATATGTGCATAGATTTTTTGTATATTGAAATATTTTATAAATAATAATAAGACTTACATTGAATTCCGATGTTTGAATAGCTGAAAGTAAGTTTAGTATTTAAGTTTTTCTTTTTGACTTGAAAAAGAAGTATCTTCCTTAAATTTATTTAAATGTTTTGTAAACTCAAATTGTCGCGTTGGAGTATTGAGAAATGCATAAATGCTCTCTATTGTCCCCATAGCATTTCTGATACTGGGAACACTACAAGCATACGATATAGATAGGTTTGAGTTATGCGCACTACAATGAACATATATTGCGCTATGATATGACTCCCTAATACAAGCTTGAACGCCATTGAATTTGCCACTCATAGCTGCAGCCCCATCGTATCCTCGACCTCTAAGATATTTAAGACGAAGACAATTCTGATTTGGCAGGTTCATGTTCACTTTCATTATTAATACTAATCGTTTCATGGCGATCCGTTTCTACTTTCTTAAAGTAATTATTAATATATCTTTTCATTTTAATTTAATCCCACGTGAATATTACTATTTAACAATATGTAATGACACAGATTAAATAAAACAATAAGAGTTATAACAATTAAACGTGATTTACATACATCTTCACAGTCAAGACTCGAAACTGAAGACCGTATTTTATATTTCATATTGTATTTACGATTTAGTATTTACCTATGTTCCTATTTTATTATACATAATAATGTATATTGTAATAATAATGTATATTGTAATAATAATGTATATTGTAATAATAATGTAATATATGATACGGCTCGAGGGGGGTGTCACATCCCCCAAACCCCCCCCCCCCCCTCGTATACGCCACAGATCCGCGTACCCGAACGTTCGGTCGCGGTAACGTCGTTCACGTTGTGTTCGCCCGCAACGGCCAAGACCGTACGCCCGGCGCCGTCTTACCCGCAAGTAATATACCGCTGTGGTACATGCGTGAAAAATACCGACGGGATACTATGTTTAATGAAAATCGCCAGGCGTCCCGACAAAACTAATTGATCACCGTGCCAGTTAAACGTGGGAATCCCACGGTGGGACGGATAAGAAATAATAAGCGGGAACAATTTGTTTTTACCTCTCGCGATTAGTCTTCAATTACAATAGCGAAACGATACGTTATTATTATCCATTAATTTGGCTAAATGTTTGTTTCCCGGGTGAACATTGACAGTACCAACGTCGCGGATAATGGTTCGCGTTTATCTCTCGATAAAATATGTTTCGCAACATCGCCATAATACGTGTTACGTTTTTCAATTTTTTCCTCCGAAATTAAAATATCAATTTTACGTTGGTCACACTGCGTTTTGTTATGCGCGCCGTTGTATTATTTCGGTTTAGAAACATCGACAACAATCATATTACAAAGGAACGTGTGTTTCTTTCTTATTGACGAAAGAACAGGAACCCCTCGGGAACCGCGACGTTGTTGTAAGACGTCGGGGCCCGCTTTTGGGACCGGTGCCGGCGGGGCGTGCCGTAAACATCCCGTCGTTATGTCCTTGAATGCATTATTCTCCCACGCGTATTTATAACGTATAGAAAAAATATACATATATATTATTAGATTATTCTCCTCCCAAATTCTTCTACCTACTTGTCGAACCGGTTTTATTCGTCGTGGCTGGCGTATTACAAACGACACGACGGTCAGATTGTACAAAAACGCGTCCGTGGAATTTACTAGGGACAATCTCTCCCTCGTACAAAATGAGTAGAAAAAAAACAACCTACGGCTTGTAAAGAGAAACGCACGGTCGTATTAACCCGCATTCCATTATGCACGGCGCGGTCGGGTGTAGGGGCATCCGGTACGAAGAGCTCGCGCGTCGACCGCAGCACATTGCATGAGACCAGTTCTGGCCAACTCCTACAATTCACCCTGTATAATTATACGGCAAACGGTCCGAACTCTCTGTAGCCCACACTAACGGACTGATCGTTTTGTAAATTTCAATTTTCAAGTCGATCGGATGATTACGGCCTGTGTAATGTGCAAAAGTATTACCATAGTTTTTATTCGGAACGCAATTTTTTTCAACAATGTATATTATGTTGTACGCGTTGTTACCACCTGTTTGCCACGGGGGCCGTTTGCGGCAAATAAAAAATCAATTTTGTTAATATATTATATATTCATAGATATACATCATGTATTAATTTACTCAATCCATAAAATAACAAAAATATTTTATCCTCGTAATTTTTCACTTGATAAAAAACATATAGGTTAACTATACCCGAAATTTTAATAAAAAATTAGTGATATCCCAACAAAAACTCTCCGTCAACTACGTGTAAAACCTTCGTTAAAAAAAAAAAATCAAGTTAGAGAAATTGTAATATCAAAAAGGAGCTAAGGAATTTCTTAAGTTTTTGAGTTTTAAGTTTCTTAAGTATGGCTCGAGACTTCTAATATTTGCATGTTTACTTATAGCATGTTAAAATATAGCAGAGTAAACTACAAATCCGTTTCACACTAAAATTAATTCAGCTTTAAAAGTTTGTAGTGCATATTTTTGGGTATTTGCGTTTTTTTCTGTTATTTTATAAGTATCATGCTATTTTTTGCATGTAATTTATTAATCTGAAAAAAATACAGTAGTTTTGTGGTTTGTACTCAGTGAGCGGCAAGTGTTGCTTTACATATAGTGGCAGAAGAAGTAAGAGGTCAATTTAAATCAGTTGATAAGGTCATAGCTAGTGTTAAAAGTACTTTTAAAAAAGCTCCGAGTCGCGTTCAACTTTTCAAATTCAAAGCCCCCGAAGAAATAAGTCAACCTCCAGAGCCTGTAATTACCCGTTGGGGTATCTGTATCAATGCGGTAAATTATTACTGCAATAATTTATGCACAATTCGTTCTATTTTTGAATTACGTGACAATGATGATGCAGTCGGCATAAAAGAAGCGAACAAATATATCAATAAAAACGGAATTAACGTAGGTTTTATTTTAATCAAATCAAATTGTTTGTTTCTTACTACATCTTTAAAAATTTACAAACACAGAGGTTGTTGTTATCTAACTATATTTAAACAATTAACGATGTAGAAAAATAATTTGAAACTCTACGAGGTCCAATTGGGTTGAAAATACAGTCAAAATTAAAACAAGTTTTAGAAAAAAATATTGGTCTATCACTTAGGAAAAAAAATGTCTTGCATGTAATTGGGTATAAAAGACATCGAAGAATTAGATGGTTTTCCAGATATTTCTAGTAGTAATGTTTCATACTTCAAGTTCGCCAATATTACATCGGTCGATGTCGATGTTCATTCTCAACGCACAAAATATTTCAGCCAGGTGTGTATACCTGGTGTATATAAGATTGCTAGATTTTGAAATCGCCACACCAGGAAATGATAACATATAGAATCACGTTTTTGTTTTGTATTTAGATTCTGAGCGGATCGAAGTATGTATTAGTTTTACAATGACTATTTCTTTGCCTGCGGACAACTTTTCTACCAGCAATTTTGCTCCAATTTACAATGATAGCACTTTTTTTAAAGGGAAATCTGACTGAGGTGGTACTTTAAAGATGGTAATTTTTTTTGATTTTTCAAAGAGTTTTCCCAATAAATGTGAAAAAACGGACGAAAAACGGAAAATGTACGAAATTAATTACTAAATATTTTTGATACCATTTTTAAATATTCATCGAAATGATAATATTAATATAGAAAATATTGTTGATCAAACCGCTTGCAAAACACTATTTGAAATAAAAGTATTTTGTACTTGGTCATCTAACTTTCATTAATTATTATTATTATTATTTTTGTTATTCATATTATAATTAATTGAATTATTATTAATTATTTAAGTAGCTTGCACGTAGTTATTTATTAAGGAGTAAAATTTAGGCAATTTGTATTCACGTCGACAGTGGCCGGGGTCGGAATCTTTGTCAGTCGATAACGATTATTAGTGTGAATATGCTTCTACGCGTGTACGGCTGTATCGATACTACGAGTATAATACGAGTAGGTGCTACTAGAGCGATCTGTAGTCGTTCCTCAAAACTTTCGGGTAAACCGAGAATGTCTTAAACCAAATTCTCACTTGTGTTCACTTCGCAAGATTGTCGTGTATATATACCAAATTCGTATATTCATTTAAAACTTCGTCTTTGTGTTATTCGTTGTCACTGTATTAAAGTGCTACTAACACTTAGACGAAGAAGTTTTTGTTAAATATTTTAATAGACGAAGCGTCGAGGCAATTACTGGTACGAGCTTGAATTTTTAGCCAACAATAGCTGCGTTTTCTCAAAATATATAACCCGGATAAGCGAACGCGAGTAATGTAGTATGTGCTCGTATTCGTTCTTTATTTTAATTATTATTTATTGAATGTGAACAAAATTAATTTAACCTTGGAATTGTACTGTTTTACACATTTACTGAAAAATTGACAAAAGAAACTATAATAAATATTACTCTGAATGTATTACTGAAATTATTTTGTCCTGTTAATTATTATTTTTTAAATATAGTTATCCTAGTTTAGCCAAGAATAATAAAATACCTACATAATACAATTATTCATGATAAAATGATAATATTGTCAATCCTTATACAATATTAACTTTATTTTATTTATTATAAACTTTCTAAAAAATGTTTGACTAAGTGAGGACATATCTATACGTTCATTGATAAAGTAACACATGGCAAATCAAATAATTGAAGATAGTAAAAATAATAAAATAATAATTTAATATGTATAATATAATCATGAGTTGTCAAACACAATTATATATAGTATGTTATACACATAGATTATATAAAAAAATTGATTTAAATTTTCAATGTCAAGGGTTCGGTTTTTAGTGTAAATATATATTATCATGATACAGTCAATCAGTTATTAAATTATAATTTTTTTGGTCACCTAAAGGAGAATTGATAAGGTTCCTTTGTAACAGGTTTCATTAATTTTCTGTTTGACGGCTGGACGATTTTGGAAACTAAAAGATATCTATTGTATTGGTCAAGCCTTTGCTTGGTATATACGACATGGGGGATACCCGAAGCAGGACAATATTGTGAAACGCTAATTGCTAATTAAAAATGTACATTATACATATAATTCTGTTTGTAATTTCTGTTCAAGTACATCATTAACATTTGAGATTATGTATTTGAGTCATGATAGGTACCTAATAAGACAACAAAATGGTATACCTACCTATTTATCCTTCAATATATTTTCAACATTTTACTTTTTCGTCACTGTAAATTGTCTTACCTATATATTTTTCTTCAATTCATCATTATTAAAATATCTTTGTACACTTTTTAATATACCTATATAACGTTATAACGTACTTAGGTACCTATTTAATTAGTAAAATTGACATAGAAGAGGAAGGTCTACAATGTGATGGATGTGAAGGTGGTACTAGTACAATAACGAATGACAAAGTGTATAGGTTTTGGACCAAGCACTTTATTACACCGGTTTTAAGTGAGAATGCTTTTGAACAAAATTTGCACAACAAAAGCAAAACTGCTGTCTGCACAATATGAATGATAGCAGTTGCACTTGTGTGGCAAAAAAAAAACAAATATTAAATAATTGTTTAGTCGTTTGCTGCAGCATTGGCGGGGTCGGATGCGGTTGGTGGTGTTTTCCGCAGGAACAGTTTCGTTTGTTGTATTCCCTGACTTGGTTTGTATGTTTCACACCAGGCGTTTGGTTGTTGCATGCCCGGCCATTCCGTTGTTTGGGGTGGTCCCATATTGGTCATCGGATTGTTCGCCATTTGTCGGGGTTGGCCCGTGAAATTAGACCCTCTGGGCCTGGGGCCGCGGCCAGTCGGTGCGGTCGGTGGCCGTCCGCCTCGTCTGTCCGACATCGGTGGTGCTTGAAATTGTACTGTCCGTCGGAAATCTTCCCATCCGCGTACATATGCTGACCATAATACGGGATCACGGCGTAGTTGTTGGATCGACAGCTGCTTTACCCGTGCAGCCGTTGCATTTTCCATCATATCCGCTTCTGTCTGGAACATCCCTTCCTGCTCAAAAAAATTGGATATCCCTTGGATCCCTGTAGAAGGGTTCGTTGGAAACTGTTGTTGGTTGTCCATCGCTGTTGAACGGGTTAACAATAACTCTGGAAAAAGGTATGGGTGATTACATGTTTTAATTTAAAGAGGGAGGGAAGGTGGTGATTGCAGCGATTCTATTTGTGTGTGGTTGACGCTCGTTCAAGGCATGAAACATGCATTTTTTGTGCTAGTTGTTGATCGGTTAGGAACACACCTTTACCGACTTGTTTTTCCAGCTTGACGGTCCCCCACTTATTTGGCGCCATTCTGGCGTACAATTTTGTATGCGCCTTATAATACACTACGTCCCCTGTTGTATATTTGGAGGGCGTCTGGTCACCTGTAATGGGTGGTATGTCCAGGACGCTATTTTCGCGCGCTGTCCTGTCCCTGTTTATTTGATCGACCGGAGTGCCCACTGTCTGAGACAGTTCCCAATTCCCCGGCCGTTTGCCCTCTCTGCCAAGGACGAGTACCGAGGGGCGGGTCTTAACCGCGAAGTCGGTGACTTTGAGAGTGAGTTGAACCGCCATTACCAGGGCGTTCTTTTCGATTGTCGCTGTGCTATGCGTATTATCCACGGATACTGGCTAAAATTTCGAAGTAGAAGTCGTGGTGAGTGGTGATGAAGACCTACTACTTCTCGTAATTTTTTTTGTGACGGGCAATATATCTGATGACGCGGATTTTGTTGTTGCGCGTTTGATAGTTTATCCCCCGTTGTGATTGCCAAACATTAAACGTGTTAGGGGTGGTTGTGTGCGTGCGGATGAGGCGGTGGGTCGGACTAGTGTCCGCCGTCACAATGGTCGTTTCCCGGAACGGACGGGCGGTGCGGGCAGCCGCTGTTCCAGTGCGGGCCACCGCAGTGCCTACACGAGTTAGGTGCATTTTTTTCCCCCTGCTCTACGCGTGTAACAGGTTTGGTTGGCGCGCGCGGTTTGCGCAGTCACGCGATTTTTTCCGGGTCCGTTTTCGGGTGAGAGGGGGGGTGGCGGTGATTTGCCCGGTGCGGGGTCCAGGACGCCGGCGGTCCGCCGTAGGGCGCTAGAGGCGTATGTGGGTGCGGAACTCGTCGCGCGTCAGTCCTGCCATTATGCTTGCTAGCCGCGGGGCTCGGCCGGCCAGGTGGTTTTACGGCGCGCGAGTTGATTTTTCGATAGTATGAAAGGACTGTTGCGTAAGGGACTGTGCGGAGTGTTTGTCGGACAGATACTATTACGGCCCGCAGTTGTGACTGTAGTTCCGCGTTGTCAAATTTTTCTGAAAATTCGTCGCGGAATTCGTCCCAGGACAAGTCCAGTACTTTGGTGGTATTCCACCAGGTACTGACAGCCCCTTTCAGCTGCGGTTCGACTGTTTTCATCCACCCCTTCCTACCTATTTTCGTTTGGCTCAATATCGATTCGGAGTTGTTAATAAATCGTACCGGGCCCTCGGGCGATACCTTGTACCGTAGAATTCCGGCAGCGAGTGTCTCGCTGTGCGTGGATCCTCATACGGTATTAAAGTCGACTGTTGTAGCGCGCGCGGAGGTGATGATGGTGTCGGTGTGCGGTGCGGAATCGACGCGTTTCCGAAATGGACCGACCGGCCGCCGTGTCGCGGCATAGTTTGTGTACCGCGGTGTCGTATTGGTTGCGTGTTATCGTCGCTATCAGAATGCGGTGTGGGTAACGGGCGTTGTCCGACGATGGCGTCTTCCGACCACATGCGTCGTGTGATGGGGCGTGGTGTTCGCGGGCCGTTTCGGCGTCGGACGCAAAGTGCCTAGCTCTGGATAAACAAGCTGGCGTTTGTTTACGTGCGAATATGGATCAATGGGTCGTTGAATGCGTGTGCTCGGCGATAATAAAAGGTCGTTTATCGCTACGGTCGTTGCGGGGTGCGCGTGTGTTTTTGTTCCGTACGACTATAGCGATGGGGGACGGCGGCGGTGACAGTTGCGTATCGGCGGCGGCGGCGGATCTATTTATATCTCACGCGGGCACGGGGTGCTTATTGTTTGCGTACTGGTCGCGGCGGCTATGGGACCGTACCGCGCTCCAATGTTCCTACTTGGACGCATGTGAAAACACGGAACGTACATTACTCCGTACATTGTACATTGTCAGAAAATAAATTATTAATCACGAACCGCGTAACCTCGGAATCTTGGAAAACGTTTGAACCACTTTTGCATTCTCGGATGTACACAACCGTGCGCGTATAACCAGACCTTACAACGCCCGTATATATTTCTACCTTAACCACGCTTTTAGATTCGTAGCGGAGCGAGGAATGTTTCGGTTTTACAACGATGTTTATTTCTTCCTAGTTATGCCACTGCCCCCCCCCCTCCTCTCTTAAACGGACATCAGCTAGTAGATTGGTGATAGAATGAGAATATTTAGAAAACTAGCTCCAATAAGCCTTTACATTTGTTATTTAAAGCAATTACGAGATCGTTTGAAAACCAAAAGGATTCATTTCAACCGCAAAAACATTGAATAAGGGCAACTAAAATAATGGTAATGCAACTCCTTAGAGCTACCGATTCCATAAGTTGTCAAAAAAGAAAATACGAAATAAGTTGATATTTTCCGACATAATGGGTGTTTTATAGATACAGGGTTTATAATAAGTGATCGGGACTAGCAACGGTACGCGTAACTACCTGAATTTTTTCCACGAAATCCAGTTCTTAATTACGGATCGGAAAAACGTGTTTTCCGGAATTATACGGTCCATGACTGCAATTTTTTTCCCCGAAAACATACAGTCCGGGAACGAACAATCCGTACAAATACGTTTCACAAATTGTCTTTTTCCGCAGTTCTACATTCCGTGTAAATGCATTTTTATTCCGGAATTATACAATCCGAGCACACATTCCGACATTTTACGGCTTCCCTCCTACCTAATCATGGTAGGAGGGAAGCCACGTAGGAGGGACACACCTGCATCGCGCAAGGTGTGTGCCATGTAATCGTGCGTGACGGTATGTAACGACCGGTTTCTTCCCCCCCCCCACCCGTCATACGGTGCAAACCACGTTTTCGTCGTGTACGACTGGGAACTATTACGCAAACAATGAGGGTATTATCGTGTTAAATGAGTTTTCACTTACCGTTGAATCCTGTTCAGGAAGCCAAATTGACACGGAAGAGGAAGGTATCCGTTATGACGTGCTATAATATGATGGATGCGAAGGTGCTGGTAATGGCGCTACAACGACCAAGCAGTTTATTGCACAGGTTTCAAGCGAGAACGGTTTGGAACAAGATTTGCTCAAAAAAGGCAAGAACGCTATCTCCGCAGTACGGGTGATAGCGGTTGCACTTGTGCGGCGAAAAAACTAAAACAAAAGACAATTATATCAAATAATTATAACTGAACAAGTCTTACGACGATGAAGCACGCGGTGACTGGTTAGTCGCACGGTAGAATAAATGAAATGATAATCGACGACGGCGTCCGTAGGCTTGAGATGAGTCGTAGGTGCGCTAGTGGCGTCTGTCGCGACTGGGGTGAACCAATCAGGGAGGCAGTGCCGCGTTGGCACGCAATGACAGTTGGATTTCAAACTGTATACGCGAGAACGCGTCAATGTGTCATTAAATATGTATTATAATAGGTCCTGTAAAAAAAAAAACAACCTTGTTTAGTTATCTACATTTATTTATCTTGATGAATAAATTATAATTAATGTTAATGGATCAGTTATCTACAAATGTTTTTAAAATATATTAGTAATATTATACTATATCTTAACAATAAAGTCAGGGTGAACTGTGCATAATTACCTATACATTTACATCCATATGGATGTATAATTTTCTCATCTACTTAACAACCATTCAATGGTAGTTTCTATCTTGTTAGTTAAATGATTAAATGATAAAATCTATCAATTTGGGTAAAATATTACCTTTTTCATTCACCCAAGCATAATATCGTGCGTAGAATTGAACCTTGTCCAAAATAGTGCTTATGTAGTTGTTGACAGTCGGGCATTATTAGAATAAAATATTATTTTTTATTCATTTATTAGTATTTGATTATTCTTGATTTTTTTTTATTCAATATAATATAATAATTATTTTGTTATTTGTTACCTATGTATTATTCCATATAATTTTGGAATTTAACTCTGATATTTCGTAAACAACTTGAAGTTTCAGCTTATATATGACCATTTAGTTGATCATAAGGTAATATTAAAGTCATATTTAAATTATTAATTACAATATGGTTAATAAAAATAAATACTAATTATTATTTTAACTTGTAAGATCGATATGATCATTGTTATTGTTAAAAGTATTATAGAATTATAATATGTGTTAGTGTGCAATACTGCAATCAATTTTACTAATTTCTCTCCAATAAACAGAAAAGAGAATTAATGCATTCAGCTCTATCTACAGCTGAATATATATGTACAGGGTGATTCAAAATGTACTGTACAGATATTTTATCATATAAATTAGAGATGTTCCAGGTACCCGATATCATATTCTGTAACCGATTACTCGTTACTAAATTATAATGTATATTCTTTGCTATTTATTATTTATATTTCATTTTTTATTGAATGATTACTTAGTAATTATTGGCATGTGACTAGGAGACTTAGCCACTAGCTTTTAGTAGATACAAAATAATTTTCATTATTCTTATATATATTGTCTTACCTTAATACTTGACTGGTGGTTGGCACCGGAGATTTGAATTTGATCGATATTATTACTCGGCTAATACTCGGTAACCAGTTAGTTTATAAATAATTAACCCCTATACCTCTAATATAAATATTGTTCCAATTTACAATGATAGCAATTTTTTTTGAAATTAAATCTGACTGTGGTGGTATTTAGGGAAATTTGTTTTTTGATTTTTCCAATAAATAAGAAAATAGATACAATATTAAACAAATATTATGAAAGGAAATATGCAATGCATAATTATATTACCATAGTATAACATGTACAGTGAAACTTCTCAATAGTGGACACTCTCGATTGCAGAATTTTTATCCACTACTCAGAGGTGTCTGTTATCCTGAAGTGTAAATTCTTGAAATTCATAAAGGAAAATGTGTAAAATGAAAACATTTGTGCTATGTTAAATTAAAATATTGTTATAAAAATGTAATGATGACATTTTTCGACTTAAAACGTTTCCACTGTTTTAGCATAAGTCAGAGAATTTCAACTTTTTTCTGGAAGCGACAACCTTTTTCGCTTTAGCCCATTCATCACAGTCGTACACATTCGTCACTTATTGAAAAGTAGATCACTGACTAACAAAACAAAGGAAACATTGACAATCAAGACATAATTTTTGTCATATGAGTTTGTTGAACGAGTTCATTATCGTTAAACCTAATGCTCTCATTGTTTGGCATTATTTTTAATAAAAATTCACTGTAATAGGTGTCATTTATAATCTTATTAAGTTTGTTATCGTTATTCTTACGAGAGTACATACTAATGTGAATGCATTTTGTCACTATTTTTTAATGAAGATTAAATTCGTAAGTTTTCCCATTGAAAAATAGTGAAAATGTCCAGTTCCTTAATAATGTTCACTATTGGAAGGTGTCTGTTAGAGAAGGTTACACTGTATATTGTTGACAAAGTAACACTATCAATCGAACTTTGCTCAGAATCGTTTTTCTTTAGCAATGGTTAATCGTTGAGTACAGATAGACATTAAGTTTAACCTCTATACTCTGTCCATCATAAGAGTAGTAGTCTGCGGTCGAGTTATGCGCATGGGCGTAGCCTTCACTACATGTACGGAGGGAGCGTTGGTTCTGCTGTCGAGCGGTATTGGTCTACAATTAACAGCCAACTTGCATAAATAACTTAAAAAGCATTGTCACCGCACAATTTATAATGAACGAAATAAGTACGTTTCAATTTGAATATGTGCACGAGAAATATTTGATGGGTAGCTGCTCGTCGTTTTTCTTTTGCCGTTGCTGTGGTCATCATCAAATAGACGTGGCTCTGATTACTACTCTTACTGTGGACAAAGTATACATTCCTAAATTTTCATCTATAATAATGGCAAACCCACAATGTTCATCTTTTTTGTCAATAAATTTATGGTTTAACTCTATTAGATTTACCAGATTATTAAAATTATATTATTTAGGTATGTTCAGTAAAACTTTTTGTATTGATAACCAAATGTATTTATAAATTTTATTGGCATTAAAATAAGAAAATAATAATAAAAATATGAATCAGAACTAAAATAATGTTAATACACCACACATTAGTTAATGCTAAATGGAGTAGCACATTATAAATAAATTAGTACAGTTATAAAACTAATTTCTTTACTGCTGCAACAACATTTTTGGCACTGATTCCAAACATTTCCAACAAAACATTAGCTGGTCCAGAACGAGGAATGTCAGTGACCGCAAGTTTTTTGACAGTAATGTCTCTTTCTTCAGCAACTGCAGATAACACAGCTTCTCCCAAACCACCTAAATTACACAATATATATATATACATAAACAAGCATTTTAAATATTTAATATTAATTTATATTTATACCTTCTGGATAATGATCTTCGATAGTAATAATTGTACCACCAACTTCTTTAGCGTTCTTGATGATAGTAGCAGCATCAAGTGGCTTAATAGTGAATGGATCGATAATACGGATGTTAATGCCAGATTTTTCCAACTGTTCAGCGGCATTTAAAGCTTCATAGAGTGTCACACCAGCCCCAATTACCAATACTTTATCTGAAGGTGAACTTTTAACTACTTTAGCTTTTCCAATCTGAAATTATTCATTGAAATTGTTTATTCATCATTAGAACAGGACATAAATATGTATGTTTTATTAATACACACTTCAAAAACTTCATTGTTTTGGTAAATAACCGCTGTAGGTGGCCTGGAAGTACGAATGAAACAAATGCCTTTTGTATTTGCTGCAATTTCAATAGACCGTTCACAACTCACAGCATCTGCTGGGTAAAATATGGTAGCTCCTGAAATGAAGAAAAATATATCATTGAGATTGATTTTTTATACAAGTTAATAGACTAAAATATGTATCAAATAATTTTAATTTACTTTTTTCTTTAAATTTGTTATACTAAAGTTAAAGTTATATAATTAATAATGTACAAATAATCATTTAAATTCAATATTGTATAATATGAATACTAAATAACTGATATGAGATCTTCTTATATCAGACAAATGGTTTGATTAATATATTTGTAGAGAAAATGATAAGCAAAATGTTTTTGAAAGCATTTATATACCAGGAACACTTCTAAACATGGCAATGTCTTCAAGACCCATTTGACTAGGCCCATCTTCACCAATACTGATTCCACAATGAGAACCAACAAAGTTAACATTAGTTTGTGAAATAGCACCCATACGAATCTAAATGTAAGTAAATTAAAATTAAATTCAAGCCAATTTTTTTAAGAGTAAAAATCGAGCCATACTTGATCAAAAGATCTAGTAAAGAAAGTAGCAAAGGTTGATACAAAAGAAATAGTTCGGTCTCTGCATGCAGTTCCAATAGCAATACCAACCATGTTTTGTTCAGCAATGAAGCACTCAATATGCCTCTCCGGGTATTTCTAATTACAAATTTAATATAATTAAATAATAAAAAAAAAAAAAAATAAGGAAAACCTTAGATCATAATATACAATAGAGCCATTGCATACCACACCTACAGATTGAGTTGAAGCTAACTATATAAACTATAGGAGCCATGACATCAGTGCAAGCTTGGCTAACCAGTCAGGGTTATTACTTTTATTTTATTAAGTAAATTAAAATCTGTGTCAAATAAATGATAAAAGGTCATGCACATAAGTATATCATCTTGGTCCTACATTGTTGGCTTCACACTGTTTATGAATGACTATCTATTGTACATGATCTAAAGGGAAAACATACCACTTTGATTCTATCAGAGTATGTAGAGTTTTTAGTATCACCATCTAAAGCAATAACTCGATCATTATTGTCTGCAATTTTTGCCAAAGCTGTACCATATGCAACACGTGTAGCAATCTTTTCACCAAGAGTATAGTTGGGAGGAGTTGACAAACGGACATTGGAAATGCTTATAGTAGGTGTATCAGAAATAGGTTTTGATATAGTAACAGGAATTTTTTTATTTCTGATTTGGCCATTGATTTCCTATCAACAAAAAAATGTAAAATCAAATAAAAGAAATAAAATATCTAATATTTAATCAATATTTTATTTTCTTATTTATAAATTGATTATATTTAACTGTATAACACCAATAACAAAATTTCCGTAAATAAACAATTATGATTATTATTATTTGGAATGTTGAGTACTGATGTCAAAAATTAATTTCTAGTTAATATACATACTTCTAGAACTTTGGTAGCTTTGTCATTCAATGGAGTACCATGCCATTTTTCCATATCTTCGATGTTGATAAAACCTTTTCCTTTGTATGTTTTGGCCAAAATAGCTGTTGGTTTACCTTTTGTGATTGAAGCTTCATGGAAAGCCTAGATAAAAAAAAAAAACTTAAAAACTATTATCTATCATTTTGAAATATACATTACTTTGGTTAATTCTTCGATGTCATGTCCATCTACAACTATGGCATTGAGACCGAAAGATTGAAATCTTTGTCTGTAGAGTTCCATATCGTGGTTTAAAGATGTTGGTCCTGATTGACCAAGCCGGTTGATGTCAACTATAACCACTAAATTATCCAAATTGTAAAATGAAGCAAAGTTTAAAGCTTCCCAGACTGAGCCTTCCGCACTCTCACCATCACCCAACAAACAATAAGTTCTGTCGACAATACATTCTTTTAATAGTTAAAGTAGGTAAGTATATTAACAGAATAAATTGAGGAGAAAAATGCAAAATATTATGTAGGGATGCTTTGGGTACCCAGCCATCGAGTTCTAACCAGATACCCAATATCATATTCTGTACAGAGTACTCGGTACCCGGGGTGTTATTAAATGTTTACTTGGTTAGGTTAGGTATACATTTTCCCCTGGTTTTACTATGTAACAAAAAAAATATGTGCCCACAATTGACCAAAAAAAAAAATGTATATTGTATTATCGTGCTGCAGTATAAATTGGAAATTTCCTTGGCATTATTTTATTACTAATATCATTGATAACTTTTATGTTTACTGATAAGGATTTAAAAATAGTCATAGAGTTTCCCATACAGCTGCACCAGTAGACTGGCATCATTGTTTTGTAATACTTAGTTACTACTAGCTTGTGTCTAAGTGGATTAGCCACTAGCTCTTAGTAGATACTTAATTATTTGCATTATTCTTAATAAGAAGACCATAAAGCGTCCCTCTAGACTTTGAAAACTTAAAAAGAAGACTCCTTCCTCTCCGCCCACTACAAATAGGTAAATATAGGTACACCATTAATCAAAAAACTTGCATTTAAAATATTACAATTTAAAAAATAAAATTATTAGAGATGTTTCGGGTATCTGGCTATCGAGTCCTAATCTGGTATCCAATATCATATTCTGTATCCAATGACTACTCGCTACCCGGCATTTCTATAAATTATTACTCTGCTAATACTCAATTCCGAGTTTGTTAATAAATAATGTACCCAGAACACCCCAACTATTATGGAATGATTAACTAGTTATTTACAATATGAAAATGTTTCTGGTTTAAATATTTATACAAGAAATAAAAACCTGATAAAAATATGTTACCTGTAGGACGATTTGTCAAAGTATTTGCCTACATACGCCATTCCACAAGCGACTGAAAGACCTTGACCGAGTGAACCGGTACCAACATCAATAAAATTTAAACGTGGGGTAGGATGTCCTTCCAAATCACTGTCGATTTTCCTTAAATTTGATAAGTCAGATACTGGGAACAAACCGGCTTCAGCCCATGCTAAAAAATATAATTTAATTATTAGATGCCTAAATAAAATGTTTAGTTTTTAATGGTATCATTAATTACCTGCATATAAAATAGGAGCAGCATGGCCCTTGGATAAAATAAATCTATCATTAGCCGGATCTTTTGGGCTTGAGACTTTGTAGCGCATAGTATGGTAAAACAATACAGACATGATTTCTGCCATCGAAGAACATGACGTAGGATGTCTGCAACATGAAAAAAACAAATATATAAAATATAATTAGGTAGGTAAATAAATATACATAGATATTAAAATAAATACCTAAATATTTATAAATTATAGGTACTATAACTTTGAAAACCCAACTATGAACAGCTGAAACTTTGTTTAAAACTTATTCAACTGTTTAAAATAAAGGGTAGGTATTTGCATATTTGCATATTATATATCCATTTACAATTTAAAATTTGTTGTACATTTATAATATTAAATTAATATATACATATACCTACTTAATATTTTTGGTGATGATACCTATAATAATGTATAATACCTACCTACCATTAGTATAAATACATACAATGATCTTAGATGACTCCTAGAGACTAGAACTATTATTAATATATAACCAAATATGCATTTAAAACAACTACCAATTAAAACTATAATTAAAACCTTAAAATAGGAATTCATATTTTCAGTTTAAACTTAAATAAATTTTGTATTAACTTAATATTGAAGATATTAATAATAATATAAGTGACTAACGCTGTAAACATTATTAACAAAATCATTATCTAATTGACATTGTAGGTATATAGTATACACCTACTTGTAATCAGACTACCAGGGAATTTAAAAATAGATATTAAATAATACATTTTTGTTTACGTAGATGAAACTAAAATAGTTCTAACTACTAGTGAAGCATTAAGTCATCATTTATATAGGTAGGTTTTATTTTATCGATTTGACAAAAAAAAAAATATATAAAGGAACTACCTAGACAACCTACTACAATATTACCAGCCTTTCCTTGGTAGTTCACCAGTTTTTGACAGCCAGTCTAATAAATTGTATACTGTATATGTTAAGAACGTGTAAGTTAAAATTGAATAATGGTTTATCAATACAATAGCAAAAATGATGTTGTAGGCTTATTGCTAACTTCAAGAAACAAATAATCTAATTTTGATTATTTAAAAAGTGCTGGAGACTGAAATATTCATTGATATACACTGGCTTTTATATGTAAAAGAATGGAATTTGTATTTAAGTTCATAGTAATGATTAGTTATATAAATAAAAGTTTTGTTTCTAATACAATTAATGACTCTATAAAAAGAATACAATTTTCTTTTATTTATTAATATTCAATTTAGTGTAATCCATTTATTGGGTTATAATAAAATAAATTGATTCCAATATCCACAAATAATTATTAAATCATCAAAATATACCGGTAGGTACCATTACAATACTACTTTTTGTATTGTAGGTACCTACCTAATAATATGTACGCGGAATGAATAATAAAACTAATGGCGCAATAGGAAAGTAGGTAGATACCTTCCTACCTACCTATTATTAATATTTCCAAATCTGAACAATAATAATAATTAACATCATCATCTAACATTTATTATTTAAAAAATAGTGGGTAAGTAAATATCTCTAACTATGAAATGGTTATTTTAGTATTTAATCAATTCAAATATTTTGAAAAGAAACAGCCCGGAGTCTTGAAAAAAAAAAAAAAATATCTCACATGGCTTGGATAAAATATTGTTTTTTTTATGTGTATACATTGAAAACGAAAAAATGTCAAGGATATGTACTTTTAGGTAGGCACCTAGTGAAAGTAAAGTTTTTCTCATGTTGACTAAACGCAAACGTTCGTTAAGGAACGTGATATAGGTAGGTACTTAATTATGTTTTTTTATTTTTTTTTTTTAGTTGAAAATATAATAATCAGGTCACTAATGAGTGAATAAGAAAATAAACATTTAAGTTCAAAGGGTTGAAGGCCAAAACGTTATTTTATTTTTACTTTCACCGGCGTCGATGGAAATCACGTTCTTAATAACCACATGATTACACGAATACAATTGTAATAATAACAGGTACCTTGCCGTCTATAAAACACGTTCGAAAAAATATAAAAGGAATGACGAATGATAATGAGCAGGAAAAAAAATAAATATACGAGACGTGCGGCCGAATCGAGATGTCTACGGCGGTTACCAGTGAGTCTGAGGTCGGAAATGGGACGGTTAGCACGAGGCGAGTGAAAGGGAAAATAAATGTTACACGGTCGTCGGCTTAAGAGAAAAAAAAAAAACAAAACGAAATATTAATTTGTACAACCCAACAGGGTATGGTACCGAAAAACCGACGATCCGATGGAAGAGGGCTCAAACAGCAAAACTACCCCTACTTCCACCCACACTCGGCTCTTGTACTACCGGTAACTCACCCCGATTTGGAAGCGTTGGTCGCGACGATCGAATCGATTCTCAACTTGTTCGCAAGGTCTTTGAGCGTTTGCACGGCCGAAGCTTCCATTTTGTGATAGTTGGCCATTATTTATTTTTCTCGGTAAGGCGACGACGAATAACTAGCAATGGGGTAAAAAAAAATATTTGAAAAAAGCCGAGAAAAAAAAACAAAAACAGCGAAACCGAACGTGACAGACAGACGGAGACGACGGGCAGCTGGGACGGCGGACGAGTCGGAAATGAAACCGGTGCGGTGCGATAAGGTGCACGGCGGTGGTGGCGGCGGCAACGCGTCAGGAGAGAAGGCGGTGATACGGAATAATGTAGCGGATTAACGTACGGCGGTGGCGAGAAAATGAGAAAAAAAAAAAAAAACGAACGAAAATTGAACTATGGCCGGCCGCTCGTCGAAAACGAACGCGATACCCACCAACTATACCTCCGTCAATAATAATAATTACGTTTTTATCTGATGACCGTGCGTGTCCGGTGGTTTAAAACGCGTTTACACACACGCCGCCGCCGCCGCCGCCGGTCCGGTTCTCGCCGGTTACCCCGGCGGAGGGGAGCTACAGGTTGTCGGCCGTCGACGCGGGCCGAACGGACACGACGACCGCGACGCGGCCGACTGCCCGGACACGCGGTGATATTTCGACACGACCGCGCGACACTGTGCGAACGCCGTGCAAGCGCACGTGCGGCGGTCGCTGGAACCGGGTCATCCGGTTCAACGGGGCCAGTCGATCTGAGAACGTTGCGCCGTGCTCCGCGCGGTCGAATATTTCGCGCTTTTGTGCGTGCCAGAGCGAAAGGGAATATCGTTTGCCCGCTATAATGTCGCACGGTCGAACGTATCACGACCAATAGGTATACGTACCGCCCGGCCCGCCTAAATCGAGCCGGTGCCCAGGTATTAATATTATTTCGTACTCGCGTAATGGTAATCATTGGTGTCGAAAACGTTCGCCGGCGCTAAACGATTTGAACCGCTGCGGTCAGTAGCGCCGAACAGTGGTTTAAGACCGGATCGTATTTTCGGGTTGGCGGTGGTCAACGGACACGAGCGGTTTTCTCATTCGCGTACAAGTATAATGTTTACAGTTGGCAATAGCGAACAATAATATTTCGCGATTCGTCTGAGCTTTGACGAACGCGTAGGCGCTGTTAATAATAACGTATTTCGCACATTAAATCTAACAGTACACGAATAATATTGGACGATCACCTCGCGGTCACCCAAATCAATGTCACACATCTGTGTCGGTTTGAATGCGAACGAATTACCGAAAACCATACCTGTTTACTTTTTAAAGGGAAATTCAAATGCGATACATTTCTAAAAATGCCAACGCCGACATTTATTTTAAGCGGACGTTGTACCCGCATCGACTGTCTCAGTCCAACTACCGGGTAATGTACATAAACAATGCTCACGCAGAACGAGTAAAACTAGCTTAATTTTGAATTTAGAGTACCGATTATGAAATTTATAGAGATCAATATTTTGGTGGGAATGACGAGGGGTTTCTGTATTGTTCAAAATGTACAGCTCAATAAAAAAGCTACGAAAACATTTAGTTATTGCTTTTTTAAATAACTGTAACTTTTTTAATAGTTCATAATTCAAAAAACACCGACGTCATTCCCTCCAAAATATTGTTCTCTATAAATTTCATAATCGGTGCTTTAACTCTAAAATCAAAATTTAGCTAGTTTTACTTATTAAGCATTGTTTATGTGTGTTACCCGGTAGTTGGATTGAGACGGTAGATGGGGGTATAACGTCCTCTTAATTAATACTTCATCTATTCGTGGAATTTTCAATATAGGTTGCTACTTGAAAATCAAAAGTGGGTAGCGGTTTTACCCCTAAAAATAAGGGTGACGAAAATAAAATAATATAAAATTGTAAAACAGTTTGTTTTTTAAATATTCTAAAAAACAAATTCCGGAAAAAGTTAATACTTTCCGAGGTAATGAGTATCTTACGATAGATTGATCATTTTGTATAATGAATTTATAATAACCGTAGTAGGGAGTGTCACTTTTGCCTATAATATTCCACAGGGCCATAACTGGAAAATAATTTCGGAGGTAAACTAAAAATGTATGGTATCTATTCTAATTTTACTATAATATTGTATGCTTTAATGTATAGTATAATTTAACACAAACTAATTTCGCGGGGAGTGTTTGAACCCCCGAAATTCTCGCTCAATTACGGCTTTGTTACGTTCTCCCCTCCTTGCCGTGTACCATAGCCTTTTTTCGAATACATTTCTGCGTTAAATAGATAAAAAAAAAAAAGATGCCATCTAAAGTAGATTTTATAGAGTTGTTAACAACTCGAGGTTGAGAATATAAAAGACAACGACATCATAATATTATAATATGATCATCGGAATAAATCAGAGGGCTTTCAGTTCCATATAAACTCGATACATTTGGGAATTCGGGATTTTATAAAATAATAATTCCTCGTTTTTTGCAGAGATCTTATATTTTGAGTCTAGCTATTAGCGCTTATTATATTATATTTTGTGCGCACACGTTTGACTTACGACCTTTCTGGTCTTTTTGTCTGTCACCAGAGCACGCGAAAGTCAAAATCATATTATAAGTAGCTAACCTATATCCGATACGTCCCTCTTCCGGTATCGTTATTAGTCGCATAACTTACACACACACGAGAGAGAACGGTTGAAGTGTATTTGATGACGACTATCACATTTTCCAAACACTATTGTATACCTAATGAACGGTCGCGGCAAATGTGTACTTTATGTACATAAAAAAAAAACTGTACATATACTTATTGTGGATCAGAAAGCGTCACGAGAGATTATACATGCATAACAAAAAAAAAAAAAAAAAAAAAAAAAATAGAAATAAATATAATCTATAGACTCCCGCCGATGTCAATAAACCACACAATTGATCCCCACAAAAGTGTCACCTGCAGATTCTCGGTAAATAAACTTCGACAGTAAATTATTATACTGGTAGGCGAGTGTCGTTCATTGATTGCTCACATTAGTTCTTCTTATTGATATTTTATTAGGTACTCAAGTGAAAGACACGTCTGAATTAGTTGACGGTTTAGACTTTCAAACACCGGCTTATGGGTGCAAATAAAACACAATACGTACAACACTCGCGTATTAGATTCGGAGCGTAACGAGGGATCTATTGGTTTTACTATGATGAGTGCTTTTTTTTTTTCTATCTGTAAACAACCTTTCGAAAAGAAATCTTCGATTTATAGAGTATTAGAGTATAGTATAGTATCTTTTCCGGAAGGAAATTTTGTCTATTTGGTGCATTAAAAAAAAGGTAATTTTTTGATTTTCCAAAGGGTTCTTGAAATAATTGGGAAAACCCTGAAAGGAAATTATAAGTAAAACGGCAAATATTTACGGTGCGCCGTGGCGTTACCGATTGTTCATTGTTTTCAATTTTTGCAACTTATGTTTTCTACCGGAAATATTGTTCTAATCGAAATTGAAAAAATATTATGGATTTTGTTCCTTTTTACATGTACCCATTGCACCCACTGACAAACAAACTCCAAATAAAAATTACGTAAAAACTCGCGAAATTAAAATGCCTGTGAATATATCAACGTATTACGTAACAAATATCACCACGTCTAGAAAAGGTAAATATAAGTTTTCTGTCAAAATGCCAAATTTCTATGAATATTTTTAACTGAACTACAACAATATATTACAACTATAAAACAAAACTGAAATAATAAAACTATTATTTTCGAAAAATTTACTGTTTTTCTACCGTTTTTTCGGTTATGTTAAATTATTAAAAAAAAGATTTTCTTCCTCATTAACTAGAACTTAATGAAACGAATAACTTTGATGGAATTTTTTTGATGGAATCAAGATGTCTGATAGAAAATATAGTGCGTGCAAATTAAAAACAATGAAATTGGTAGCGCCGTGGTGAGCCGTTAATATTTTCCGTTTTTCTGATTTTTTCCAATAATTATGAAGACTTTTTTGAAATCAAAAAACGATCTCCCCAATACGTCAAATAGAAAAACCTTAACATTTTAGTGGCTCGGATATAGATTCTGTTTTTAATAAGGAAATGTTACACGTTCAGGTTTTTTTGACATATTAACTATTATATTTACCTACCTATATTAACTGTATCAACACATTACATTATTGATTTTTCTAGTAAAAATTAAAGAAAGTTTTAAATTTAAAATATAGGCAGTCATATGAAAAATAATAGTAATAACAAAATGTTCTGATAATCACTGTTTTTGTAAGTGTAACAATCAAAAGTCTAAAATGTCAGCCTACATTATTAATACTACTGATTTCTGAGATATTTAACGTTCGCTATTTATTTTAGATTCCGAACGGAGCGAGAAATGTATTGGTTTTACAATGATATTTATTTAATTTTTCTGTAGCACACTTTTCTACTACCAATTTTGTCCCGATTTTAAAGTATAGTACTTTTTCTAAAAGAAAACCTAACTGGGGTGGAGGTCAATTTTTGATTTTCCTAGGTTTTTTTTAATAATAAATGGGAAAAAACGTAGGAATAACGGGAAAATTTACGAAATGTATTATTTTCGAATTGTAAATATTACAGCCATTTAAAAAATGTATAACTAAACTCCGCTCAGAATCATTTTTTATTAGGAAAGATTATACCGTACAGATATACATCAAATTCCCCTCTATATCCTTCCTTTCGAATTTCTTATCTATGATAGTGGCTCACCTATCGCGCGATTGTTCGAAGTATATCCGTATTTTTTATTTTTAATATTTAAAAAAAAAATTATTATCGTTTGTGTATGAAAATTCAGTCAAATAAATCATAATATTCAACATAAGTTTCAGTCGAATATTACGTGTGTAGAGTATCAAAATTTTCTCACTGCATCGATACGTATAAATTGTATCGATTTTATAATTTTCCTTATTCATTATAATATACGTTTGTGAAATCAACAATAATAATTATCGTACCTACTTATATTATAATATGTTATATTATTAGGTTTAATTATAGTAGTGGAATACAGTGAACTGTGATAACATTTCAATTCATGGCTGTGTAGTGTGAACTGTGTGTATGGGTACAGGTGCTTCTATCGGTTTAAACATAATGATGAAACGATTACCTATAACTTATACGCAATAATGCACGTAGGTAATAAAGTTTTTTTTTCCTTATATAATTTAATATATCATAGTTTTTTAAGTTTTAAGTGTCCACATCCGGTTAACAATAATATTCATAATATTATTCTGCGGAAAAAGGGTTGGGCACATTACGTATCTTAGATACAATTGTATTGTATTATTTTGTATCTTGTATTGCGATACTAACATTGATATAACTAGTGTCGAGTAAGTCGATACTTATCTAAGTATGCATTTTGGAGCACCTTACCCATAGGGGTTTGAAGGAGGGGTCATGCTGGTGAATTTTCTGGCTACATGTAAACTCCTACAAAAATGACCTTTTTACCTGTATTTAAAACATAGTGTAAACTCCTGCATAGTCCCTTTTTACCTACCAAAAATAAATGGTATAATCTTCTACAAAGACTTTTTTTACATTTTAGATTCTGTGTGTAACGAGGAATGAATATTGGTTTTAAAATGTTGTTTATTTGAGATAATTGCACTTAAGTGGGAAAAAACGTAATTGAAATTGTTAACATTCCGATCGGTTATCCAGAGGTTTTCAAGGCGCCCACTTAGGTCCACCCTTGGTGCTACCACTGTCACATAAATTTAAATTTAACAATTTAAATTTTATTCTCCTATATTAATCAACTAAAAAAATATATGAGAACCGCACTTTAAGACTTTAATATAGCTGATACACTAATAAGGCACTAGGTACTTGTAATCTACATAATATAAGAGGTAAGTACCTATACTCGTAACATTGATTGAGTACTTATTTATAAGCATCGTTGCTAATACCGTACGTTTTTAATTCAAGTACCGTTTTATTTAGTTAGATAAATTGAAAAAAATGTATAACCTTTTTTGCTAGTGGTACCAGTGATACAATCATCATTATTTTCGAAACCGAAGAAAACTCAAAAATATGGACAACATATTATATAGTGCTAAAAATATCAATATATCTTGACTATGTCTAGATCTTAAACTAGGTCGCATACGTATAATTAGTATGATTTTTTATGTAAAACTTCGAAAATAATAATTTAATATAATATCACGTTCAAAATTATTAATTTTAAATGAATAGGGCGCACGAGTAATAGAAATCGTATTTATCTCATAAAATTATCTGTATAATATATCTGACGAGCAAAACTGAGTTACGAGTTACGGGTATATAATAAAACTCATGAAGTCGAAAACTATATGAGTTTTTACGTTGGTTTTGTAAATGTTTTTGTTTTGTTACGACACTAGTCACTAACAAATAGGTAGATATTTGTAAAATATCAATATAATAACAATTTAAGTAGGTATAGCAGATTAAGCTAAATTTGTCGCATGACCCTGAATCAAAATTAAAAATATTATTTATTTTGGATATTTTTCCGTTTTCCCTTGGTTTACAATCAACATTTTTTATATTTATTTTAAATTATAGAACAAGTTTATTAAATATTATATTTTATAACAATATTCACTAAACTAGTTTTTAAATATTCATATACCATATCAGTGGTGGTTAAATGATTTTGTCATGGGGGAGGGACAAGGATAATTTTTAAGAACTATTATTGTTTATAAAATCTTTTTCTACAACTATGAAGATATAATATAATATACTGGGTGATTTTCAATCATACTCGCAAATATACTAAATATTGAGTGTGATTTAGTATTTTTATTTTTATAAGAATTTTAATATCAAATTTTGATAAATTTTGATTTACGAAAATCGTAATTATTACAGTCTTTCAAAACATGTATAACCGAAATTCGCTCCGAATCGTTTTTCGTTAGCAATGGTTTGTCGTTGCGTTTGGATATAAATTAAATTCCTCTCTATATCCTTTCTTTTCAACTTCTCACCTTCAATAGTGGCCCATTCATCGTGCGAAGTATATCCATATTTTTAATATTTTAATAACATAAAATTTAATCGACCTGAAGTTGTCATCATCTTTAATTATCTCTATTTATTTCTTGTTTTTTGAGTTTTAATAATTTTTTGAAGTTCAGAGAAAAGTTTCCATAATTATGTAATAGGCTGTAATCGCATTTGCTGTTTGATTATTATTATCATAGTTAAGCGACTGTACACATCATTCTCTGAACATTAAAAAATTATTAAAATCTTAAATTTAATAAAAATAAAATGTCGATACGTTAACATTTTTTTTTTTTTTCTTAAATTTTTCATCAAAAAATAAAGTAAAATAAATAAATATTTGTAATCACTGGGAGTAATATGAAAAACAGAATTTAATTATCTTTATTATCTCCATTCTCCGGAAATATTACAATGGGTATATCTTCGTGGACACTCTGTGTTATATGAACGACACATTTGATCTCTAGCAAGAATTAGTTATACAAATAATTAGTTTTAAGGTTGATACTTACACCTATACTTGTGCTATAGCTATTATCCAACCGAAAAATAAATATTTTAACTTATTTTCCGTTGGAGATGAATAAGATACTTTAAAGAGAATATTTAGATACTCGATACTAGATATATTGATTTTCATTATATAAATACAAGGTGCTAGAAGCTAGAGAAACCTATTTAAAAATGATTGCAATACAAGACTCAAGACAATTACCCACAGTTTATGTATTTATATTGTAAATACTAAATACTCGACACATTAACATATTAATTACATTTTAAAAGTATGCTGTAAAAAGAAAACTAAATCTAGTTATTTATTTGAAAATTTTTTCGAAATTACTAACAATTTACCCCATTATAATACCTACAATAATTTATTATATATTATTAATAATATATTTTTCGAAATGCCAAGGGAGAAAATTAGGGAATGGTAAACTCCTACAAAATTAGGTAGTCTTCTACATTGACATAGTGTTAACTCCACACTAGATAATTGTAAAAAGTAAAATAAGGTATTTTAAGTAAGTAAATATCAGTCATGAACTACAAAAATAAGAGATAGAGATTGTTATATTTCCAATTTACGGAAATAACGTAGACGTTATTGAAATATTCGAGAATTTCCAATACGATGCCTGATATTAATATGTTTACTAAATTTTATCTCTACTAATCTACGTATCTTACATACTTTTATTATCATTTTTCCATTAGAGAACTATTTCTGGTATAAAACGTCGTGCATGTTAATTTAATATCTTCCTCTTAATTTTAGTCTAGTATCTATTATTTATATGACTACTGATTTTTAAAATTCAAATTTATTTTATTTCAATAAAAAAAAATGTGTTGGCACCTGTTTAATAGTATATTGAATATTAAAAAACCGAAATGTAGCACGGTGGCTGAAAACAAAAAAAAGATGGCCAGAAGTCATAATTTTAAATTTTAGGAAAATTAAATTTAAAAAGAAAATACTGACATACTTTGTACGATGGGTGGGCCACTGTTGTAGGTGAGAACTTGTGAAGGTAAAAAAGGGAAATTTAATGTATATCTGTATGGAAAGATTTTAATCATTGCTAACAAAAGATGATTCTGAGAAAAGTTTGGTTATATACTTAGATATACCAATATTTTTTAAAAAGGCATATTTACATTTACTTTTTTCCTGTGAAGAACTTTTCTACTAGCAATTTTACTCCGATTTACAATGATGGCGTTTTTTTTAAAAGGAAAAGTTTTTAGGTCTTTTTAGTCTTTAGGTACCTATTACTAAATTTTACATTTAATATTGTTTTAGTGAATACAGCCTAAATGATAACGTAATTCATATTATTGAATGATAATAGTAACAATATATATCTACCTACTGTCTAGTAATAAAATATAAATAAAACTAAAATTGAATTTATCTTCCTCATTGACAGAAACGAATTTTGAAACTCTATTAAAAATCTACTTTCCTCTTAATTTTCATGAAATTTCGGGGGGGAGGGGGGTTGGACTCCTAAACCCCCCCTCTTGTACACGCGCCTGCTATTAGGTATTATATTTTTTATTTTTATTTAAAAACGTCTGTATAACATTATAATATTTTTTCTATCTTGTCTGTTTATAGACTCATCGTTTTGACATTGAAAAAGGTCGATTTTTATGTACATTTTGTTTATCGTTGAAAATGTTAATAATAATAATAAGTATAATACACTCGTATAATAATTATGTTATATTTCAATATTAATTAGGCGAATTTATTTTTTTTTCTTCGTAAATCGGCCGCAACGCGTAGGTACGATGGTAAAAAACTTAATCGGAATATTTTATTATAAATAATATTTCTATATCTACACAACACAATCCATTTCGTTCTATATAGAAAAATATAATATTATAACGCAATAGCTACGCATTATTATTATTTATTTTATAACCATGACCGCTTCACGTTATTACGTTATATTCGATGGTATTATAGTACACATTGGACAATTCAGATTAAAGTTTCACTTTCGTTAGAGGGCAAATTATTATTCTCATTATATTATTATACAGGTATAGGTACCGGTTCAAATATTATCGCGGTCTGCACGATGCCGAGTAACTGGTTTTTATACTATATAATTATTATAATATATTGTACAAAAAACAAAAGTACCTGAACAAATATTTTACACAACAGTTTTGTTACATATTATTAAAGTGTGTTTTAAAATCGAACTATAATTACCGTATTATATTATTATATGATAATACGATCAAGGGAGTTGGTGACGGTGTATATTTCAGTATTGGCGCACATACGGGGGTACCAGGAGGTGCTTAGCAGTGACGCCAATGTCCTAAAAATGTAGGGCAAAATATCCTATTGGGCTCCCAATGTTTAATAAAGCTTCTTTTATATTACTATTATATATAAAATAAAAAAAAAAAACCTATTCTACGATAAGGGGATGGGTGCAGTCATTGCTATAGGTAATTTAATGTACACCTGCATGTAAGAAACGATAAACTATTGCTAACGAAAAAACGATTCTGAGGGGAGTTCAATTGATAGTGATGCTTAGTCAATAATATATGTGACATATTTATTGTAAAATAATTAAATAAACATAATATATTTTCTTTAATAATATTTGTTTAATGTAAAATCGATTTTCTCGTTTTATCTATATTTATCTCGGGTTCCCCATGTTTTATCCAGTTATTCACCTTTGCTGGGAAAATTCACCAGAAAACCTAAAAATTACCTACTTTCTTAAAGTACCCTCTCAAGAAAATTTCCTTTCAGAAAAGGGTCTACATCGTATTCATCGGAGTAAGCTTTCTGGTAGAAAAAAATAAAAAATAAACATCTTTGTAAAACTAATACATTCTTCGCTCCACTCAGAATTTAAAATAATCCCAATGTATCTTTAGCAAAGAATCATTGGCTATCAAAATAATTGAAATCCGTTAAACGCTGCCACCAAAAATAATGATCAACAACATATCAAGTTTATTAATTAGATAATAGAAAAAGTCTGCAGGTCTCGTGATTTTACACAAATACAGTGGACGATAGTCTTATAGACGTCCAGTGCCTGTAAGACACACGGAAATAAGATTCAGTCGCTTACAAGACTCAAAATCATGGTCCGGATCCACCGATCCCCACTTGACCTATATTTGGTTACAAGACTCACTTTGTACTGGTCCCTAATTGAATGTTATAAGTGACATCCACTGTATATTATTATTAGAAGTTTACTCAGTTAATTACGTTTTGATACATTATCGTGATCTTGTGAACAGTGACGTTTTAACTGCAAGAAGTAGAATTATAGTATTTTGAAATTGGGTGGGCGCAAGAGCCCAATTGAGAGGGGGGTTATATTTTTTTGTGAGAAAATAATTATTTCAGTAAATAAAAATAAACTATCACACATTTTTAGTTTACAATCTATCCCTTCTCTAGAAAAGGTTTTTTAGTTACGGCCTTGAGAGGGGGGAGGGTGTAGATTGGTAAGAAAACTGTCAACAATAGTTATTAAGTAACAATAAATATGTAAATTTATGTAAATAAATGTATACAGGATAGCCATATGGATAGTCTATAGATCATTTCCATTATAAGCCATTGAGATCATCGAATTGAATCAATCTAAATCTTAAATATTATAATTTCAGTCAGGTTGATGGCAATACAATTTGGTACATAAAAATAGCTAAGAATTAGGTTCGATCAAATGCAAATTTGAGACCATTAAGTTAATAAAAAAATAATAAAGTAAAAACAAAATTATTAAAATGGTTAATACTCGTAAATAAATATATAAATAATAAAACATTTATATATAAAAATAAAATAAATAAATTAATGAATGAATGCGTCGCCCGAAGTGTATAATACACTTATCATAATACATTTTTTTATTTATATATTTATTTACTATATTCATTAAGTGAAGTTCTTATATTTTGTTTTCCATTAACTGAATTAAGGATATTTGTCCTGTTCAAGTGAATAACGATAAGACAACATACAAGGGGGCATTTAAGAAGGGGGGTGGATGTTAAGATAAAATGTTGACCTATAATTTTTCATAAATGTTCGCCACGCCACCGTTAAATTGAAAAGTCGGACGTTTTTCGGTGTACGTATTGAACATTATGAACTGTAGATGTAGGTAGGCACCTATATTACCATTTAGAAAATTCGAACCAATGGTTTTGAATATTACAAAATAATAAAAATGATTAATATTTAAGTGATAATTGCGATAAATGTGCATAGGTAACATGTGCGTGATGGATTTAAATAACGTCAGTTATAGTGATCTGAACTCGTGACCTTTCTTTCCTGTTCATTAATGCGATAACATACTGTTTTGTCTATTAAATACGATAGGTAGCATATTAATTGGACTGTTAAGTATAACCACTTGTTCGACAGCTGTTGTTTTTCAAACAATTTTTTATATTCTAATATTATTTATTTTAATGTAACCAAAAAAGCCAGACATACTTTACATCATGGGTAACCAAGCCATTGTTATTGATGTGAAGTTGGGGAGAGGGAGGGGGTAATATATTTTCTGTAGGCAACGATATGATAATTGATTGATTGTATTTCTAACGAATTTTTAACATTAATTTGAATAAAATATTATTTTACGTGCACGTTCGTTTTTTCAAAAAACATATAACACAGGATATCCTACGGAGATAGTTGTAATATCTTGGAATGTATTAACTTTTTTCGGAATTTTTTTTTTGACAATTTAAGAAAAAATTAGCTATAAAATGTTACATTGCCATTATTATTCGTCATTCTTATTTTTTGGGGTGAATTATAAAGTTATCGTAGTCGTAAATTGTATACTAAATCAATATAATGTAGAATTAATTACTTGTAAAATACATATTTTATATCCATTTTAAAAATCTGGAACGGAAATAGTACATCTTTAAATTCAAATTTTACATTTGAGACGAAACTCGGATGCAGTCGAATTAACCACCTACTTTTGATTTTCAAATGACAACCTTATCGTACATTCAAAATTTCCTACGCGGTACGCCAAATTAACAAATGTGAAATAAGTAAATGACAATGATCGATTTTTTTTACCAAATATTTTTTGGTATTATAATATTATAATTGGATTTTTTTTACTTATATTACTTTAAGCGTAAATACATTTTTTTAATTTTCCGAAAATTCTGTTTTTTTTTTTCAATTTTTCGAAAATTTCGGTTTGATCGGAAATAAATTATTTTATTTCTCCAATGTTTCCATATTTTCCGAAGTTCGGGGAAAAAACGGTTTTTCCGGAAATTTTCCGGCTTTTTGATCCTTAGTCACTGTGATAGCGGTGGTGGAGTGGAGGAGTAATTTAGGCGGCTGTGACTGATGGCGTCTGAAGTATACCTAGAGCCCAGAAGCCATGACTCGGGCGGTGCTGCTATTTCACTAAACAATATATAAATTAATATGTTTATGTATAGTAATTTGTTTTAAAGAATTACTTAACCAAACTCCGCTCACAATCATTTTTCATTACCAATGATTTATCGTTGCTCACAAATATAAATTTACTATATCTATACACCCTACCTTTTTAACTTCCCATTTTTTACAATAATCCATCAGTAGTATCAGTTTTTTTTGTTACTTAGCATAATTTAAAAGTGTATGTATTTTATATAACGCTTTTGCGGTCGTTGCATACATAATGCATGAACGTGTTGTACACATTTTGCATATAATATTATGATTCCGGATTATAATGTATGTATATATGAAAATGTAAAAAAATGGATGTGATACTAGCTGCTGATAGGTATGCAGACACAATTAGACGAAGATAAAATCCGTATTAATCATCAAACGTATATATGTACAGGTATAAACTAGTGATTTACAACGTGAGCGATTCTGCCCCCTTGCGGGCTTATTTAATTTTGAAGGGAGCTTAAGGGCGCTAAAGGAGGCGATTCTATTGTGAATTTCATTATTAAAAAGAAGGACATATTTCGCACGTGGGCGGGTCACTGTTGTAGGTGAGATGTTGATAAGATGGAGGAGAAATTTAATATTTTCCTGTACGAAACGATTACCCATTGCTAATGTAAAACGATTCTGAGCGGAGTTCAGTTAATAGTGTTGCTTTGTCAACAATATATACAAATATTATATATAACAATATATTTTCTTTAACAGTATTTGTTTTTCCCACATTTTTTTGAAATTATTCAACGCTGCTAGAACATCGCTCTCCGTACCATCGCCGCAGCTTACCGGTATAACAGAAACGACACCATCCATCATACTATGATGATTACCTCCGTCCAAGACAAAATTACCATGTTTGCTCGTAAAACATGAGATAAGACTGGATCAACACACTAATCCAGCAGCAATTCAACTACTTGACAATTATTAAGGCATTAGGCATCTCAAACGCCGAAGACCATACGACTTAGTATAAGATGAATTTTTTTTTACACCAATATTCTTTTACACCTTTGTAATTTTTTACTAAAGATCTTTGATCATTGTAATAAAAACTTTTTTAAAAAAAAAAAAAAAAACAATTGTAAACCGAGAAAAATTGCTGGTAGAAAAGTTGTCCACAGAAAAAAAATTAAATATCATTGTAAAATCAATACACGCCTCTCGCTCCACTCAAAATCAAAAATTATTAACAATATATCATACAGACTAAATAACTCAAAAACCGATTCTTTAATGCAAAAAGTATCAATTTTATTTATTTCCTGACAGGTCTTAAAAGTTCTGGAGGCATTTAACAGTAGTGATAAGGAAAAATTGTTGATGAGTAAATTAATAATAAGTAGTAACCTTTAGCCAAACATTTTGCTTTCACCCTCTGCTTTCGTATTTCAGTGAAACCGTGAAATCTATTTCTTAATAGTAGAATGTGAAAAATTCCTAATATTAGTCTTTAATAGTTTTATGACGAAAAATTATACACATTACCTCTTTTTTTTGAAGGTGATTTAGTTTCATTTAAGTTTGGTGACATCTGATCGATTAACTACACGTGAGTCATTTATCCTTTGGAAATAGTTATTTTAATATTTCCTGCACATAAATTTATTTTACTTACACCAAAAATTGCAATTAAACTGTTTTTTCCTTATGCGATAATACATTTTTGTATCATTGTAAAACTAATGTTTTTTTATTTTTAAAATATTAAATCATTTTCAGATTTTTAGATACTCTGGTAGGAATTTTTACAATTTTTAATATTCACCAATCCAAAGAAAATTCATTTTTAAGATTTTTCTCAAAAATAATTGAAATACAAAATAATTATTTTTGCTAAAAACCTTCAAGATATGCAAAACAAAAAGTAATATTTAAACTTTATGACTTAAGGCCTACATTTGTATCTTTGTTTTCTTCAAAATAGTGGCCTGGAAAACAATCCCGCAAGAACTTTAACTTTACATCTCTAATAATACTATGATTAATTCTTGAATTCTAGTTGTATTTAAATTCAACAAGAATTTTTGATTTTCTAAAATATCTACAATAATTTGAAAATGAAATTTCCGAAATGTTTACACGACTATTATAATATCTACCTGATCGCTATTGATTTCTATTTCTCTGTATATGGATTCGGTTTTTACTTTTTCCACACTTATAATGTTAATTATTGGGACGAAGATAGTACAGAAAAAAAAAAAAATGTTTTCAATTATACTCTATTATAATTATTATTACCTATACACGGAACACTAATTATTTACCTATCGATAAAATATTATCAACTTGGTTTAAATGGAAAACCATATAATATTATGATTTCAACAGTATGATCATAAGTATAAGTGTAAGTGTAAGTATTATAATTTCACACGATGATGCGGCAAACAATCGCGTTTAATCAGCTATTGAACGTTTAAATAAATATCAATATCTTTATGCACGCGGTACTCGTATAATTTAGTTTTAATTTTTGAAGTAGGTACATAGGTTTTTTATTTTTAATTTTATAGGACAAACTGTATAGATAAATCCTCGTAGATCAATTTCATAACATTTTTTTTTAAGCGATTTTCACATTTTATAATAAAAAATCGTGGATACCTTATATTTTACATTTTTTTTTTCTGTTTGTAAACAGTTTTTTGAAAAGAAGTCTTGCTCCGATGTATAATGTGTAGCACCTTTTCTGAAAATTAATTTTCTCTAGTTAGTATAATAAACATGGAATTTTTTGATTTTTTAAGAGGGTTTCAAAATAATTGAGAAAAACCCCCCAAAAAATTATAAGTAAAATTGTAAATATTTACGGCATGCCACGGCGTTACTGTTTTCATTGGTTTTTAATTTTTGTTCACGATATTTTTTACCAAAAATATTGCTCCAATAGAAAAATAACAAGATACCTATTTTGTTTAGCTTTTAATCTAGTTGGTGAATAACAAAGTTGTTTTTTATTCCTGTGTGTTCCAATCCATTTCGAGCACTGCTATGTATTTGAAAATTATATTTAAAATGATTGTGGTTTTTTTACTAAAAATCCGGGTAGATTTTCAGTTATATCAGATTGAATAACTAACTATTGCGAATAGTTTCACAGAAAATTCAATCCACGATTTTATTCCACCCACCTTGATGTTTTTATTGGTTGAATAATTAAAAGAGACCCAATGCGGAATATATACAAGTATATCACAATGAAGTAGGCTTAAATTAAAATTTAAAAAAAATTGTTGAAAAGAAAAAGGTTGATTGGTAAAAATATTGAAATTACTGCAAAATTTCATTGCAACACTTTTAATCATACCTAGGTATTCTAGACAGTCTTAGTCTGTGTAAAATGGGAAGAAAATTGTTGGTTGAATATATATTAATGATTTAAAAAATAAAAATTAATTTTTAAACAAATTAATTCAACATATTATATATATTATAATTATGAAAGCTCATTGAAACCAATTCGCATCGTACTTGTATGGACAACCAGAGAACTAACTCGTAGTCGTCAATATTTTTTGAACCCTGCTTCAAACGGATGACAATAAAAAATGTAAAAATTGTATAATATTAGTATTTTGTCGATGAGACGAAATATCGATTACGTTGAATATATTTATAATTTAATTATTTTTACTAATTAGTAGTTAGTTACCTACCTAACTACCATGTACCTATATGGTGTAGCTAAAACCAAACAAAATATGTTCTGTTAGACGATCTATAGGCACAAGGCAGTGGCGTCTTCTTGTGGGGCGGGAAATTAAGGAAATATATCCCTTCCCTTGACCTTATTTTTAGTATATATTATGTATAATTACTATATATTTTTTAAATTCATATGTATTTACTTTTTAGTCAGAAAAATCAAATGAGCTATTAGTTAACAGGTATTTTATCAAAACCCTGAACTTTTATTAAATTAAAAATTGATCTTTTTTAGATTTAGGTATACATATAACGCAATTTCCAAATTAAATATCTCACTTCTTGTCAAAATTTTAAATGCACCACTGGCCTCGCGCGAGGCCCTTGACAAACTTATTATCTGCCATACCTATCCGCTCTCTCCCCCCCTGATAATAAATCGTGCTATTTTACATACCTAATATTATTGTTTATAGTCGTTAACGATGGAGTTAATTGTTACGAAATCGATATTATTTATCGTGCATGATATCTCATAATAATATAACACGAGTTGTATATAATATAGTAAATTATAATATGAACGAACGTTAAAATACACGACTTTAGAAATTATCTGGCGACGTGTGAGGTGTGTGGCCTTTCGCTAATGAACGCATATTGGTCGTCATTGCAGATGAAAGTTATCGCTCCGGGACTCTATTACCTAGATAAATCGGAAAGTTAAACAATATTAATAAATCCATTAAAAACCAACTGGTTTTTACCGCTTGGGCGCGGTTAGAGACTTTTTTCTTCCACTATAATATATTGTTATACTTTGTCGGCGTTCTAAATGCTTTAATAGGTACCCAACCTATAGGTGTACCGAGATTTTAAAATAATTCGCCAACTTATATTGTTACCAAGCAACAATAATTTAATTACTCGTATGAAAACATTCGACCGAAAAAATATTAACTTGAAAATAATTTTGATAGAGACTTTATTATTGTGTATTATTTTTTTGTTTTCTCACAATACTTGCAATAATTTTCAAACGGAATATAATAGTAAAATATAATACATATCTGTTCGCTGAATTAATATAGGTACGTCATTGTTTATAGATGTAGAGATAATATTACACAATCACTCGTTAAGTACTTAGGTATATCTACATTCTACTTGTATTATATATATTTTAAAATAAATATAATATTTTTTGTTTTTACGAATTTTAGGATTGTTAAATTATTCTCTAGCACTGCGTATCAGTAAATAATATTTGATTTTTCTGAAGTACTTTACAAGGTTATAACGTGAAGTTGGCCGACTTTATCCAATTTTTGTCGAAATCGGTAACAAAATTTTCGTATTAGTTTAAGTTACCATAAACTCTGTTACGAGCTTTCAAAATTTTGAAATTGACCCATCTATTTAATCAGATTTCGTCGATTATAATTTTCATATATTTTAAGAATTCGTGATCAAACCGTTTGATTTGATAATGTAATAATTTATGAGTATCCTTAAGAATATAATATTAATTTGTTTGTTATGGGCTAAGTTTTGGAGGGCATATGCGAGTATACGACGTATACCCGGATTCTTATTTTCGGATTTATGTGTATAACTATAAACGAATTCGTTGATTATGGGTATATGCTGAATAAAAATAAAATAATAGAATTTCAGAAGTATGCGATGACACGTCATACACATTTAGAGTTATCAATGTGTAACACTATAGGACGATAGTTACTGGCTAAGTAGTTTGATGTAAGTGAAACTTCATTTTGAGTGTAGCGAGAAACATTTTCTGGGATTTATTTAATCCCTTTTAGTTATATCTATACATTTATTTACCAATGCACCCATTGATTATGGTTCTATTATGTTAATATGTAATATTGAAATTAAATCAGTTGGTGACCCTTAACTATTACTAAAAGTATTAAGACGGCACCGGAGTTCATCGAAGGGAAAATACTCCCTGCTCTTCGTTTAACCCACACATTTTATATAATCGCATGTTGCATGGCCTCCTCGTTTCCCTGATTTGAGTGTCTGTGA
This sequence comes from Cinara cedri, assembly GCA_902439185.1. Lineage (NCBI taxonomy): Eukaryota > Metazoa > Arthropoda > Insecta > Hemiptera > Aphididae > Cinara > Cinara cedri. The sequence goes on along the minus strand of CABPRJ010000964.1, from coordinate 1,162,668 downwards.
TTTTTTTTATTGGGTAATTGAAGGTTTAAAATAATTTATAAACATCGTCTTCGAACCTTAGAAGACCTCAAGGAGGCTATCGCTAAAGAGACAGTTGATATTCCATAAGATGCTGACATGTTCCATAATATGCTGGTGAGAGTGATGGAAAACATTAGAGAACGACTCCATATTAATATGCACATCGCCCGTGAAGGCTATAACTTGAACGATATCATTTTTATAAAATAATTTTAAAAAAACCTTATATTATACATTTTCTAAAAATATCATTTTTTTTTTTTCATTATCATGTACCATTGTTTTAAAAAGTCACCTAGAAAATGTGGGACCACTATGCCGTACCCTGTATATATCTAGTTTACAAGAATGCATGTTCGAACGAAATATTCTTAATGCAACATTTAATAAAAATAATATCTAACGATAAATATCGTAATGTGAAGTGTGTAGATGAAAACGGGGTTTTAATTATATCAACGCGGTCATATTGTAGTATAGTAATGTCGTTATTCCACACGCGAAGTGCGATAATTAATAATAATAATAATCAGTGGCACCGAATTACTTTTTAGCATGTACAAACATTTTAACCACTACCCACGCTATTCCTAGAAACCCTCAAAAATTATTGTTACCATTATGATTCGAGGTCGAAATTTCCAATAGAACTCTTTTACAATATTGTTTATTCGTACATCTATTTTTACTATAACTATTTTAGCATAGTTTTCCGGACGAGAATAACCGTGTAATAATATACTTCGGGTTCATTTAGACAGATGGCATTTCAAATTGTCTTTATCAGACATATATGGCCAGAAATTTTACAAAAACGCAAAAAGAGCAATGTTTGAAAATGAGCAATGAAAATAATATTTTTCAAAAAACACAAAAATACCTATTATCTCTAGAAAAAAATTGCATGTTAATACGTGATTATTATTGAATAGTATATTATAGTTTTTTATTTTTCAAATAGTTATCATAGAAATTAAGAGAACCGGAAAAAAACTAGAAACGTACAGGAAAAGCGAGAAATATTTACGTCGTTAACTTTTTCATATACATTTTTTCGATTTGTATCGTTTACCAGAAATTTTGCTTTGAATGTCAAGAGTAACAACATTTTTGAACACACACACAGATACTTACATATATTTTTATAATTTGTTCAACTAATATTGAATATTGGTCAACTAAATAATATATTCGTAAAGCACTTCTCCCACCGTAAAAGTGATAGAAAAATAAACAAGGCCGGTCTCTGTTGCGTTGGACAAACGTGCGAAAGAAAATGGGGCAAACTATTTCAAAGATTGACATTATCAGTTTTTATTTAATATTTGACCACTTTACCTTCTATAATATCTTAATAGAATGCTGCGCGCCTAAGCAAAATGCAGGGTGAAATGTTTATGGACATGATAACTTTAAATATTAATTAATTATCTTAGTGAATGCTCTACAAAGGCCCAAGGAATTGATGATGGAGTGAGATATTAAATAAAAACTGATACTGTTTTAGTTAACAAGTAGGTCTTTGAGTTATTTTGTTTTTCCCTTCGTCTGGATGTATCTGTCCGATACGACAGGAATCTGTCTCATCTCCGTATAATATAGTATTAATAATTGTTGTCGTCTCGTAAATCGTGATGTAATGAGTTCACTACAATATAAAAGCGGTGATCCGACGTTTGTTATTTCAATTTATCATAAACCTACACCTAGGGACTTGAAACGGAAACGAAAAGAACTTGTTAATCTAAACAAATTTAGGAATCTTTATTTAAAAAACCGAAAACCTTGATTATAAAAGGGTTAAATCGGTCAGTAGTAATGTTGATCTTGATATTCAGTTCAGAAAAATAAAAGATTTTTGAATGTTTTTATTCTACGTTATCGCTTTATCCTAGTATTTAATCCTACGTAAAGTTTTCCTGCATTTTGCTTCGGCATCGAACAAGTAACAGTTTGATGATTTTTCATGATGTATTAATGTTCTAAAGATCGTCTTAAGTATTGAGACCGGAAGAAATGCTGAACTATCCTAAACGATCACGGCCCACTAGAATATCCAAAGAAAAATCAAATGTAGGTATAGGTATAAACCGAAAATCGCTCGTCGTAACTCATAGTGAACTCGTGACAGTTGACTAAAATTATTAATAATATTTCGTGCTGGTGATGGCCGACGGAAAAAAAAAATATTAGCCAAAACAACTTCAAGTACTATTTTTTTCATAAACCGAGTTTAAACAAAGTGTATATTTATGTAGGTACTTGTATACCTACGTCCTACATAGTAGTAGGTATACACATTAATACATAAACTACGTAGCGATTTTAAATTCAGACCTGTGCGAGGCAATTCTTAGGTAAAAGGCTTATTTAATTTAATTGAACCGTTTCCCCTCGAGTAATTTAACCCTAAACGAATAATTTTGTCCCGTGGTATTCGTTTTATACTAAGTAAGTAGTTGTGTATAAAATATAGACGAATCGCATCCTAATTTTAAATGTTAATTTTGTAGCGTTTAGTTATCGCAAGAGTGGATTGGACGTCATATTTTATAATATAGCAGTTTCTACATATTTTATTTTTAGCATGAATTACTAATGTTTTGACGAAAAAACCGTCACATTATACTAAAAATCAGCTCAACAAATTTTATTTACTGTCATATTAAATTATAATATTCATTCTCGCATATGATTTTATTATCTGTACATAAATTCGTGTTTATATATTATTTTAATAAGTATAGTAGAATATAATAAACATATTATATTTCAAGATTTCCATGTCACCTAAATATTTATATAAAAATAATTTGATTTTTGCTATGAAATGTATGGTTACTTCAATATATTGCCACAAAATATAATATTAAAAATAATAATATTATATTTTTTTTATAAAGACAAATCTAAAAATTTAACTAGAAAGACATTTTAACATTAAATTTGAAAAACCGAAAAAAAAACCAGAAAAATTTAAGAGATATAGGTATTAGTATAAAAATACATTAAGGCCTTCTTTTTTTTGTGTACATCTTTTCTATCAGCACTTTTGCTCCAACTTTTAATAACAGCAATGTTTCTAAAAGGAAATTTCACTTGCGAGGTATTTTAGAGAGTTCATATTTCGATTGTTCTAAGAGTTCCCAGAAAATGTGAAAAACTAGAATAAAACATAGGAAAACTGGGAAAAACGCAGAAAAACTGGGAAAATCGGTACAATATGAAACAAATTTTATTTAAGGAAATATATAAAGCTTATTTAATTATTTTACTATAAAATAACATATACATATATTGTTGGCGAAGCATCACTATCAACTGAAATCCCATGCTGAATTGTTTTTTCGTAAGCAATGGCTTATTGTTGCTTACGGGTATACATTCAATTATCTATAACAGTGGCTTCACCCGTTCCCATTATTCTAAGAGTATTTTTTTATTTTATGTGTATTATTATGTGTCCACACTATATCGGTACATATACACATAATATATTGTATATATTATATAAACAGGGTCGTTCAAATTTCATAATACAGTTAAATTTTCTATGAAATACTTGTTTGAAAAAAGAATGAATTGTGTAAAACCTTTTTGGAATTATCTATTCTAAAATCTTAAATTGCCTGTATTTTTGGTCTCCTTTATTTTTGGAGGTGAAACGATCACCTAATATTGATTTTCAAATGGTAACTTACATAAAAAATTACTTAAGTAGATGAAGTATTAGTTTAAATGCATTTTTCTGTTAAAATGTTTAATTTCTGTCAACTCATTGACGAGATATTTCACTTTTAAGTTTGGGTAGAGGAAGAGTAGTAGAGGATTATTTTAGTGGCAGTACTATTTACTGCTTGACACAATATTATATATACAATAAAATTATATAAAATCTATCAGCTACTAGGGTTCACATACATTTTTTCTGAATGGAAATCTGACTGGGGTGGTATTTAAGGGAGGTAATTTTTTTATTTTCCAAACAGTTTTCTCAGTAAATGGGAAAAACCAGAAAAAAAAGTAAGAAAAACGGGAAAATAGGTAAAATATTAAACAAATATTAATTAAGAAAATTAATAATGTACATGTAATCATTATACCTTAATATGACATGTATATTGTTGACAAAGCAACACTATCAACCGAACTCCACTCAGAATCGTTTTTTCGTTTGTAATGGTTAATCGTTGCCTACAGATATACAGTAAATTTATTATTAGAATAAGGTATTTTTTTTAATCCTGTTTAAAAATATATGCTACAGCGAATTACTTCTAACACAACATACAATGTCGGTAGATTCAACCGTAGTAGTTTTGATAAAAAAATAATTATAATTGATAAATAATAATTGCCATATATCAATCTCGAAAATTCAAAAAAGTATTTGAATTCAACGTTTTAATATATTATTTGAATTCAAAATTTTGACGATGATAGTAAACCCGTAGCGCTATCTAACAATAACACATTTTCCATTGCATTAAAATATTATGTAAAGAAATATTTAACTTAGGAATATTTTGACGAGAATATGCTGGTCGTTAAAAATACCTTATTAACTATAGCAAATTTGTGTTTGAATTGATTGTTTTATGGATGTATTCATTGTTTATGTATTATTATGTAAATAAATACATTTTTAAATTAAAATAATTAATTAATTATATTTATATAATATTATTTAATAATATTTATTTAAATAAATTTAAAATTAACGATACGATAAAAAAAAAAAAATCATCGAAATATAAACTCGTTAGGTACTGGTTGCTCTTGTTGATGTTGAGTTGTATAATTGTTTTTTAAATGTTCAATTGAATTTTTAAAGATTTATTTACTGTTCATTAAATTTAGGGGTCCCAATAAAATATAGGAGCTAATCAGCTCACTAAATTGGAGGTCTGAATTTAGTCCATTATAAATTAGATAAACATAGGTTTATTTATAGACGCGGGGCGTATTTATGATTTAGGCAAGGAGGGTAATATTAAATTTGAAAATTGTATTATAACGTGTACCCGGACTAAAATTTTAAATTTATTTATCTTTGTAAGTAATTTATAATTTAAATTAAATAACTACTATGTGTGTTGCAAGAGGACACTAGGGCGCGTGCTCCCCAAATTGGTCATTTCGGTTATTTAGTTGTACTTTACCATTCTACAAAAAAAGAAAGTAGAAATATAACTTATTTGGGCCAACCCCTTTCCCTCCGACATTTTTTTCTGACTACTACACTGTAACTAGGAATACCTAGATAAGTGATTAAATTAAATGATTTACTATATAGATACTAATCTAACCACTTCCATGTTATAGAAGTTTCGTTTTAAATAAGGAAATATAATATTTACGTTCCAGTTCTATTAATCCGGTTTTACATTAATTCCTTAGTTTTATAGGTAGGTATCACATTTTGTGAGTGAAACGTAAAGAAATTTAAATTTAAAAAGACGTCCTAGGATAATGGGGACGGGTGCAGCTACTGTTACCATATTTGTAAGCAACGATAAACCATTGCTTACGAAAAAAACGATTCTGAGTGTAGTTCAGTTGGTAGTGATACTTTGTCAACAATATATATGTCATTAAATAAATTATTAAATTAATAGTACACAAGGATTGGTCAAAACATTTTGAAAAATTACTCGAAGCCTATGTTTGGTGGTGCCTATAAAATAGCTCATTCCTGTAGAGTTTTCTGAACGCTTTGCATGCCACGGCGAAATTAAGTTTATTTGTTATAGGTCAAGGTCACAAAGTTCAATAATATACAATTTCGTATTTCATAATATTATTGTACTTGCTAATGCCGTGGCGTGCCGATTCAACCACTTTATACATTAATACTTCCATTTATTTCTGTCATACATACTTCCATTTTTTCGTCTTTATCAGCTAACGGAAAAACAAATAATATAATATATCGTCCCGTCATGCAAACAGAAAACTTAAAAGTGATTTAATAGGTTACTCATTGGGAAACTTTCCCAGGAATGTCCCACTTTGGTCTTCAAATCGCCTTTTTACACTTTTTGCCGTTGGGAAGAATAATAATATAATAATTTAGTCAATTATATAATAGTATACATAATAGCAACAGTAATAACAATAGTATTCATTATTATTAATTTTTGTCCATGACAGCCAGATTATTATAATCCATGTCATTAATGTGTAACCTATAAATCAACAGATAAAATTCAATTTTCATTCCAAAAATATCAAAAATCCTGTTTCATATATCCTTTAGAGGTGACATTTTCAAAAATTCTTCCTTAACGGATGTTTATAATGTAAAAGGTACTTACTGTGAACATTTTATGTTTCTAATCTCAGCAGTTTAGGCTGTGCGTTGATTCTCAGTTAGAGACAACGCCGCTTATGTAATATATTGTGTAATAATTTTTGGATACTAAAAAATACCTAAATTATTACTATAAATACTAAAAGGAGAAATGTTACAGGAGTGATTGAATATTTACCAATCATGGCCTCGTCCCTTCCTCCAGTTTGACCGCTCCAGCCGATCTTCCTCTATTAAATGTCTAATATTTTTATAAATAATATTATAAGTATATATAATGAAATGTTTAATAGGTATTTTTAATTTGTTTATGTACTTGCAGGATAATATTACATTTAAATTATTATCATCTCATGCCATGAAAAATATATTTTAGATTTCCCTATTAAAAAATATATCGTCCTCGTCGTGCAAAAAGTAAAAAATAACTAAGTTTTCCATTATGCAATTTTGTGTTCATTGTGTAAGGAATTAGTAAATAATTATTTATACTTATAATGACTCATTTATAACTTAAGTAGTAACATTTCGTAAGCTTTTGATTAATGTTTATTTGGTATAGATTATTCTTATAAGCTTTATAGATTTATTATATACAAATTGACTGTTTGAGGTAACACCTACCCAACCTAATTTAATACCTATTATATGACGTGTCATCGGAGTATACGTATTTTAAGGAATTTCGTCTTTTTGGTACTTATAACTATAATAAGTAGGGATACGATATTAAAGGAACTGAAATTTGCAAAATATGTATTTACTTAAATACAATTAAGTTCAATTAAGTTGCATTGTATCTAAAACTAAATAATAAAAATAAATAAATATATTTTAAACATTGAATATTCACCGATTATCAAGTACCTAATAAGCTTGTACCGAAAAAAACTTCTTTCAATCTTTATGGATGTTATTAGCGCGTGCCGGGTATTTATAAAACATTAAAACTTCAGATTTTCAAATGCTCTCGTAAACTGTTTTAATATTTATAATGTTACATCGAATCCTTAATTTATTTTTACATTTTTGTCTTTAATCTGTGTGAATTTACATAAAATTATAAAATATACATTTTTTTTGTAACAAAATATACAAATAAAAACAGAGATGGGAATGGAAACGGAAACACACACACACACACACACACACACATACACACAAAAAAATAAAAGTTAAAAAATCAGTAGGCACTGAGTTATCACCAACTGCCTCTATTCTAGTTGGTGTCCCTCAAGATGTTGTTTCCTCTCCTTTCCTATATAACTTATATACAGCTGACCAACTAACTACCCAGTATACTTCAGTGGATGAATTTGCAGATGACAAAATTATACAAACTTCTCAAAATGGTTCATACGCTGCTAAACAAAACTCACAAAACCACCTAAATCTTCCTGGTACACTCAATGGAAAGTTAAAAATAATAATGAAAAATTATCACACATTAATTTTTCTTTAAGACAAGGTGAAGTACCTTCAGTCAACTTAAACGACAAAACAATATCAAAAGTCTCTAACGTCCGTTACCTAGGCCTAACTCTAGGGAAACTTCTCACCTGGGTGGAATATAATATAATAAAAATCAAACATACCATCTTAAAACTCAGAAGGAAATCACTGTACTATTTTCTAGGTAAACACTCAGCACTCTAAACTCAATCTTAAAAACAAACTACTAATTTATTAACAACTTCTCATGCCTATCTGGACTTATGACATCCATTTATGGGTTGCGGCCAATTGCCAAATTGTTAAATTTAAACAGAATACAAAGATTATTATTAATTATAATATAAATTTATTTAGAGTATATAAATATTACACAAAATTATAGCTGTTACAATTTAAGAAAGTAATAATTTAAATACATATTGAACATTATAATAGTTACTTACACATAGAAAAAATATCGACATAATATACGTTTACGAATATCATATACGATAAATCTATTAAATCATTTATTCCATCTGCCGCAAAAAAAAAAAAAAAAAAAAATCAAATCGAATTACCGAGTTTGACCTTTTTTGGTCCAGAGGGAGTCACTATAATTATTGTCCAAATGTACCGTGAAAAATATGTATATGTTATGCAATATAATAGTGTAAAACTTGGAATCACGTTCGATCGCGCCTTAAGTTTTAATACCCATATTGAGACAGTTATTTTTAAGGCTTTGGGATTGTTTTATAAAAATAATATCATCGAAATTTTGGTCGTCCCCATTAAGAATATGGTGTAGTGATTTGGAATCCACTCATTTTACGTGTCATCTCGAACGAGTGCAACGTAAATTGTTGAGATTCGCTCGTCTTTTGGATTCAATATTATAGAATGCCACGGTTTCTCACTTAGAAGTTAAAGCTTTAACACACCGGTATTAGGACGTCGAAGTTTGGATACATTGAGTAATAGGAGAATCAATAAAACCAACATAGAATTTCTATCTAAACTAATTTAAAAAAGTTGATGCTAAGATCAATTTAAAGTTTACAATAATAAATAAATATAATACACGAGTATAATGTATATATATTTACTTTAGCACACCATTTTCGAAACTTTTTGTGATTTATTTTATCGTTCACGTAATAATTATAATAATATTATAAATTTCTGGTGACAATTTCTGGACAAGAATTTTAATATTAATTTTCGAGTTATGACGAAATATTATAGTATTTATGTAGGTAACTGAAATTTATTATAACGTGTCGTGAATTTATAGGCCTTGTGGTAAAGTTTTTCCACAGCGTATACTTGTGCAAAACTATTGGAAAAATCAAACATGTTTTAGGAGTGTAACTTTTTGAGATTTCAATACCACTTCGAAAAGTGTTTTTCGAGACGAACAATTTCCACTCGCTACACGAGATCAAAAATAGGTAATAAATAGGTAATAAATAAATTAAATAGGTAATATTATAATAATATTTGTATTATTACGATGGAATTATTATACGCTTACCTGCTATACAAAAGCGAATATAATTACACGCAATAACCAAGGCTGGCCATTAACGAGTTAAAAGGTTAAAAGTATATATTTTATAATGTTTATAAAACATAACAGAATGAATTGATAATTAGTTTGATGGACAATTATTATCCATAGTTTTTTTTTATCTATATTATAGAACATTAAAATTAAATTAAAAAAAATGGAATAAAATCGATAGTATAGGTATACGATTGATTTTATCCATTAATTGATACATTTTTTTTTTTTTTGCTGATGAATTTAAATAAGTATAATACCTTTACAGGTATTATTATTTTGTATTCCATAATATTAAATTTGTATAATTAATTAAACTTTAGGTATAGTAATAGATTCCTCACTTTGCTCAGAATCTAAAATAAAGTGACACAAATGTACCCTATAATAATTCAAACCTGTTTCATCACTCCTCCAATTTTTATTATAATATTATAATAAAGCTGTTCTATGATAATGGAGACGGGTGCAAACACTGTTATAGGTAATTTAATATATATCTGTGAGCAATGATAAGCCATTACTAACGAAAAAACGATTCTGAGCGGAGTTCAGTTGGTAGTGATACTTTCTCAACAATATATAAGTCATATTATGGTAAAATATTTAAATATGTATATTATGTTTTCTTTAATAATGTTTGTTTAATGTACCGATTTCTTTCTGGTTTTTCAAATTTGCTGGGAAAACTCATGGAAAATTCGAAAAATGACCTCTTTAAAGTACCTCCCCAGTCAGATTTCCTTTAAGGGAAAAGTGCTGTCATTGTTAATCGGAGCAAGATTTTTGGTAGAAAAGTTGCGCACAGATCTTTATAAAACCATAAGCTTCTTGATGCCATTCAGAATCTAAAATAAAAACAACTTACTTGCATTTTAGACGAACGAGCGTACGTAACATACGTATAAAATGGTTTCCATATTTGTATACGATAGCAAGTTTTATTATTTCGGAATAATAAAGGTTTATGTTTTTTTAAGTTTCGCAGAGTTGTACGCACAATATATGTTTTCAGGAAGTTTTTTTTTAACAGCGAGTTCATACCGTATTATTTGTGGTCACTATTATAATATTATCTATTTATATAATAATAATAGCAACTAACGTGATAAATAAAATATATTTCATATAATTAAGATTTCAAATTAACGGATTTTTATATGAACGAGGCCGTAATTCGCTATAATATTGAGAAATGTTAGTTTTGCTGCGAGTAGATAAAATATTTACATACGGAATAATATACATATATACAACGACAAAGTTTCCCGAACATGTTTTTGTTAAATACAAGTATAATAGAAAATGTCCTTTAACGAAAGTTTATATAGTACAGAAGTTTCGCAGTATATTATTATTAATATTATAAATTATAATTCTCTATACCTACTATTATAATATGTTATGGGCATGGCGGCGGTTGACAAAGCAAACGGAAATTGTACGTAAAAAAATAATTATTTGTTGACTATTGTAAATGTGTGTGTGTACAAAGATGATAGTATTTTTACAATACTGGTCATTTACAATACTTTGGCATACCTTCTGTACTTCAAATAAATAAATACAATTAACCTTATTACACAATTACTATTAACTTTGCAAAAAACTTAAAAAAAAAAAAAATAAAATAACTTTACGTTAATAGACTTAAACATAATATAATGTTTACATTATTATGAGGGGAGGCTATTTCTCAATTTTCCAAGGGGTTTTCGAAATAATCGCGAAAAACCCGAAAGAAAAGTGTAGGTAAAACGGCAAATATTTACGGTGCGCGCGGCGTTATCGTTTTCATTGTGTTTTTTTTGTTAACACGATATTTTCAACTAGAAATATTATTGAAATCCTAAAATGACAAAAGATCGATTTTATACCTCATAATATTGCGCCACTGTCAGTGTAAGTTGTTTTTCGATATCTAAAGTATTTTTCATGATAATTAGGAAAAACAAAAAAAAACACGAAATGTACGATTTTTTTCAAATTACGGCACAACGATTTCATTATTTTAAATTTGTACAGCTTATGTATTTTACCATAAATATTGCTCGAATAGATAGAAAATGAGAAATCTTTTTTGTTGCGTTTTTAATCTATTTGTTGATCAAGAATGTTATTTTTTGATTTTCTAGTCATTTTTGTATTTCTAGTTTATTTAATAATTGAACAAAACCGAATAGGACAATATGCATTTGTTCTTTCCTTGTTTAAGTAAAAAAAAAAAAAAAAATGCAAACAGTATTTTTTCGAAACAAGGGTTCGAACCCGCGAACCTTAAGATATATAACCATTCGGCTACGATAAACATATTCTAAAGAAGACAATATAAAGTTATTTAACATAACATATAATATCAGAACTCTAAAAAGCTATAATTTCGAAACTTAGTCAGTATGCTCAATAATGACCTCACCATCGTTCGTAAATCAGCAATATACATATGTTCAAAAAGAAAAAAAAAATTAAAAATTATATTTGTTCCACATCATTTTTTACTCATCGATTTACGTAAAAATGTAATATTAAAATTCCTTTATAAAAAAAAAATACTATATTAAACTTTCTTTTTTGACCACAAAGTAAGACTCTTAATGAACTTCCTGTTAAATTATCAAGCATTTCTACTAAGTCTCACAATTTCACTACAGAGTACTTACCGAATAAAAATTACGTACAAAATTCATGCAATTAAAATGCCTATTAATAGCTCAAAAATGGTTTAAATCTTGATCACGTCTAGAAAAGACAAATATAAGTTTTCTGTCAAAATTTCAAGTATACGAATTCAAGTCACTGCGAATATTGATAACTGAATTACAACAAATAACATATTTGTAAAAAAAAAATAAAAGCAATATTTTCGTAAATTTCCTGTTTTTTTCACGTTTTTTCCCACATTTTCTTTTTTTTTATTGGGAAAATTATTTATAGGGAATCAAAAAAATGACCCCCCTAAAGTACCACTTCAAAAAAATTGCCTTTCAGAAAATAGTCTATGTTATATGTATCTGAGTAAGATTTCTGGTAGAATTTTTGTACATAGTATAAAAAAAAAAAAAGCAAAATTAACATCTTAGTAAGACCAATATATCCTTCACTACACTCAGAATCTAAAATCGCAAAATATATCAGTAAAATATTATGATTTTTACACTGTAAACAATTTTTCTACCAGCAATTATTTTGCTTCTATTTTAAATGATAACTCTTTTTCTGAAAAGAAATTAGACTGAAGAGGTACTTTAAGGAGGTAATTTTTCGATTTTTCTAGGAGTTTTCCCAGCAAATGTGAAAAACATGGGAAAACCGAGAAAAACGGGAAAATCGGTACAATATTAAACAAATATTATTAAAGAAAATATATAATGCCCATTTAATTATTTTACCATAGTATGACAAGACTTATTTGGTTATTTTTATGTTATTTTGAAAATAAAAATGCCAATTTTATTATAACTTTTTTGGCTATTAAAATGTATGAAATGAAGAAAAAATGAAATGTTTGTTAGGTCAAATATTTATTACATTATTAAACTTTTTATAAATTTTATGTAATATATTTTGTTTTACATACAGAGGCATTGTATTCAAATTAGACGAACCTAAATAATCTAGAAAATGATTACCGAATATATTTTTTTTTTTTTTGAGTATCCAACTTAAACATCATAAGCTCTATTTTCACGCTTAATTCCATGTTTAAAGTTAATTTTTTAGAAACTTTATTTACTTCAACAGTTGCTTTATTTTAAATTCTGAGCGTAGTGGGAAATGTATTTGTTTTAAAATGATGTTTATTTCTTTAATTTGTTTTTCTTTTGGACTATAAACACTTTTACTGTTATTAAACTTGCTCAAAAGTATCGAACATAGACTCTTTTCTGAATAGTCTAGTTCAGTGTTTCCTAAAGTGTGCGACATCACTTCTTTTGGGTCGCTAGAGCTATCTAGGTAGGCAATGGAAGTTAAAAGCTTAATTGGGGGTATTTGATTGCAAAACTGGGCGGTGACTGTTTCAATTTTTTTCAACAACATTATGTAGCACAAATTATTGTACATGTGTATTTTGTATATTCTTGAAATAATTGTTTGTCGTCCGTCGAATCCGGTCGTTATCGCAATAACATTTATAATATTTTGGAGTGACGTATATTATTTGAATTCAATTCGTCTTTAGTATATTTTGTTATTCCGACCGTATTAGTTTGTCATCGGATTCATAATAATTGTCATATTTTTCGTATTTGTATACACACCATGGCTAAAACGAAGAAAAAATGTAGACAGTATAATAATGAATATTTGAAGTACGATTTCATTCATTATAAATTGCCTACAAATATTAAATTAATGATGTGCCTAATTTGTGTATTATTTGTAAAATAGTTTTTACAAATGCAGCTACGAAACCGTCATGACTGCAAAGTTCATGGTAATAAAAAAATATATGGATATTATGTTTTTTTCTAGCAAAACACCCGATACATCCATCTCATTAGGATATATTTTTTTTTTTTATACTTGTATAATATACATTATACAATATTATAATAAAACATATACTTATATATTATAAACAATAAATTATTTTTCAATTACGTACTTTTGTACCAATACATTTTTCTTTAAGAGGGGCGTCTGTCAGATTTTTTCCCGTAAAGTTTAAAAATTTGGGAATCACTGGTCTAGAATTTACTTTAGAGAAGTCATTTTTTGTATTCTCAGAAGTTTTCTTATCAAATTTGAAAAACCGAAAATAAACGAAGGAATAACGGAAAATATAGGAAATGTAGGTACTTATTAGTTAAAATATATTACGATCTTTTTTCTGTGCACAACTTTTCTACCAGCAATTTTGTTCCAATTTATAATGATAGCAATGTTTTTAAAAGGAACTGCCCGACTGGGGAGGTACTTTAGAGAGATCGTTTATCAATTTTCTCAGGAGTTTTTCCAGCAAATGAGAAAAACCGGGAAACTCGGTTCAACAGTAAACAAAATATTAACAAAGAAAATATATAAAGTCTATTTAATTATTTATCTATAATATGGCATATATATTGTTGACAAAGCATCCCTGTCATCTGAACTCCGCTCAGAATCGTTTTTTCGTAAGCAATGGTTTATCGTTACTTGCAGGTACATATTAAATTACTTATAGCAGTGGCTGCACGTGTCCTCATTTTACTAGGACGTCATTTTTATTTTTTTTTTTATTTTTCTGGTTGTATAAATAATTTAGGGCGTTGTTATTACCAAAACGCCAATTACCCATTTTTGTTACAGTAAAAAAAAAAAAATAAAAAAAAATACGAACTAATGATTTATTACGAAATATGAATGTACACGAACTGAATTACAATGACATACTGAATATTTTATTAGTTTTTCTGTATAGTGTATAATGTTCAGCAAATTCAATATAGGTAAATAGTAGTAACTAGGTTGCTGCCCAGGTAATATTTTAATTTATCATCTATAATCTACATGCGAATTGGTAGTCGTTCGTTTCCACATTATTGTAAATCTGTGATTGCTGTCAATATCATTCATCATCTATGGTCAATATCATTCTATCGATGGTCAGACCTTCATTGTCGCTCGTATATTGTTACCGCGCTCACGGTTATGGTTCTTGGAAATCTGTAGCGCACACACCCCTTGCGCGATCGCGAACGCGACCCGCGATCTTAGATCGCGCGCCCCGATCGCCCGACCGCTGATCCAATATAAATTAAATACACTCGGTTTTCCTTGCGCGATCGCGGTCGGCGATGTAAATTTGTTCGCACCGCGATCGACTAGTTGTTTTGAAAATAATAAATAATATGCAATTATAAATTTAAATCTAGTCATCTATAATTATTATTTTATAATTGAGCATTTTAAACTTGAGTTCTGCAATGGCTCAAGTGTAATAAAGTCGAAGACGATGATTAATCATGTCTTATTAGATATTCAAAATAAAATCGGACTGATTTTCTGAAGCATTTTCTGAGAAGAAAAACGCACACCTTATTAGTAAAACTAAAATGATCGGTTAAAACTTAATTTTTTCTCAAGGAACCATAGCCGTGCGTTAACACTTTCCGGGGTTACTGTTCCGGTATGCATTTGAAACGGTATAACGTATAGATAAGATAATCGAAAAAAAAAACATTGCATTTCGTTTTTTATAAGTATTACCTTATTATCAAACCGTCAAAACGTTATGCTTTTTTAAACATATTGTTATCACTATCGGAAATACTCCGCAAAAAAAATCTTAGTTTCCTACGTTTTATATTAGTTTTTCAAATGGACTTCAATTTCTAATGAATTTTGTTGTTTTGTGTTTAAAATTTGGATTTTTTTTTTTCAAATTTGTTCAGCGCTTTTTTTCGATTATTAAAATTATAATAGACTTATAGTATAGATGTCAGGGTACATGGAACACATGCAGAAGACTATCCTACAAATTTAAGTCCGTTTTTAAATTATTATTTTCGCATCATTTCATGGTATTATGCGAATTTACGTATTGTTAGAACTCGAATTTAGTGTACGGAAAAATAATTTAATTTCGAAAAACGATTTACAGAAAATCTTGTAACAGGAAATAAAAGACACGTCTAACCGGAAGTGGAAATGGTAGGATACACCGTTATTTTTATATTCATGCGCAACAATACAATAATTTTGATCAAAGTTTCGTGACACAGTTTGAACTTAAAACACTTATAGAAAAACACTACTACGTACATTACGTACAACTTTTTTTTTTTCAATACGAAGCACAAAAAATAAAACATTTCCGAGTATTTTTACCCGGCTTAAACAATTGTGTCCACATAAAATTTCATTTTGGTAAAGTAACTGTAGACATAGGAGTAGGGGAGGGGATAATGAATATGTGTGCGTGTGCGGTGAACACGACAGACACTAACGAACGCCACTGATGACAATTAATGACGATGAAATAGGGGAGGTTATGAGCATGTGCGCGCGCATACGGAGCAACGCACGTCGCTACGTAACCACACGGAAAAATACAATTTTTAATAATTCTTTAATCAATCAATGTTTGGAACTTTTCTCAATTCGGAATTTCAGATATAACTGTGCAAAGAAATCACCTCACGTTTTAATAATATAATAAAACGACGTCGTTTACTGCGTGGCGATATTTAGTACGCCATCTGTCGGACCGGTAGTTATTTTATGAACGGTACGTTGGGCACGAATGAAAGTTTATAATATACAACCCGAAAGACACCGATTACATCGTGGGACATTCAGACATTAGTAATAGTCATTGTCAAATTCAGCCGTGCAGCTACCAATCTCAATTTAATCATGTTGGGTACCTACACTTAAATAAGTGACTTTGGCCATTATAATGAAGTCATATATCTATAATATTGTACACAGCTTTAACCGGACACGGTTAAAGCAGCCGGGCCTTATTGGCTCAAGGAATGTGTCTTTTGGAAGTTTCAACTTTCAACCGCACCCAAATATTTGCAATTTTCTGAATGTATTATTATGTGGGTGTTCAAGTTGAAACTAAAACTATTACAAGAAGTTGGTGTAGTGTCCAAATTTAAGCAATAACTAACAAATTTAAACCTAATAAATAATATTATTTATATTTTAAACTATTTACGCGATTAATATTTTATTATTGTTATTATTTTGATTCAGCTTTATTATTGATATTTACGTTTGACTTTATATAATTTAGTAATCCCGACTTATATCTAATGACGTGTTTTTTTTTTTATTAATTTATTATGTAGCCTTTTTAATACCGTTCGGTTTGAAATAGCCGGCACTTCTCCAAAAAATCTAGAAAGTTACCTGTGGGTAATTGCTGTATCTCATTATCTGATATACGAAAATTATAATCATATATTTAGTATAAATATAATTATTATACAAATTTAAAATAAAAATAAAATTGACACTCAGATTTGAAAAACAGAAACTACCTGTACGCATATAAAATAAAAGACATTATCTTTTACCCGGTTAAACATTTATTTTATTGTAACAACGAAAAAAAGAAAAGAACTGATGTTCGGGACGAGTGCAGCCACTCGTGTAGGTTGATAGTGGGGAAGGTGGGATGCACAAAGTTATTTAATTTATACCTGTCATCAACGATACACCATTAATAATAAAAAACGATTCGGAACGAAGTTAGATAATATATATTTTAAAAGGTCGTAATATTTACGATTATGATTGTCAACATTTTATTTTAACTCTTATAAAAAAATTTTTTTTTTTTTGCCAACAAATACGGCTTATAATAAACCTTCTATCAAATTTTTAAGCATTTCTGTTAAGTTTAACAATTTATCTTCAGAGTACTTGCCAAATAAAAATTACATAAAAAACTCGCAAAATTAAATTACTGTAGCTTATGAACAGCTCAAAAAATGTTCAAATTTTTTGAAAGTTTTATTACGTCTAGAAAAAGTAAATATAAGTTTTCTGTTTAAATTTTAAGTCTTTACGAATATTTTAAACAGAAATACATTAAACAAATTAAATTTAAAATAATAAAAGAGTTATTTTCACTAATTTTAATTTGAAAGGTCGTACTGTTTACGATTTATCTCGTTTTTTCCCGGTTTTCCCAAATATTATGAAAACCACAGGGAAATCAAAAAAATACCATCTCAATGTATCGACCAAATAAAATTTCCTTTCAGGAAAGACGCTACATTTGATACACCGGAGTAAGTTTTCTACTCAAAAAGTTGCTCGCAGACATAAAAAATAATAAAAACATATATCATGGGAAAATTACTATGATATTCCAAAGAAAATGTTTCATTTATATTATTTTCAATCCACCAGAAAATTAGATGTTAATTTTTCACGTATTCCTGATTTTTTATGAAAACTAATTGGACAATTTAAAATAAGACTTCCCTTAATGTATCAACTAGATCTAAAATTCAATAAAGTTTTTTTGTAATTTTTTTAATAAGACTAAGATTTCTGGTAGAAAAGTTTAACATCAAAAAAAAAAAAGAAAGTTAAAAAATTATATAAGCACACTATGTGATAGTACAGCACCGATTCTTGAGGGACTTCAGGGATCAGAGAGGTAACTTTCAAGTATTCTGATTAGGGAATCTGGAACTTATTTTGTTTGTAACGATCGCATTATTTTTATCTATGATGTAGAATTAAACGCTTTATCAACGTTCAGCGTGACAAGTACGCAGAGTTCTCGCTTCTTTATGGACCCCGTGCCGGAATCTGTTACGTCGCTCATAACTTTATTAATTGCGTCGACTGTTGAAAGGTCAACAACTTCTCTTCCTAAATCCGTACTGGTTATCTGAAAGTCCATTTTGTAAAGATGACAAATATTCTTTAATTCGTATATACGAAAAAACGATTCTGAACAAAGTTCAGTTGATAGTGCTGCTTTGTCAACAATATTTATATCATATTATGGTAAAATAATTAAACAGGCATTTTATATTTTTTTTAATAATACTTGTTTAATATTGTACCAATTTTCCTGGTTTTTTTATGTTTCTTTCCAGTTTTTCACAATTGCTGGGAAAACTCCTGGGAAAATTGAAAAATAACGTCTTTAAAGTACCATCCCAGAAAGATTTTCTTTCGGAAAAAGTGCTGCCATTGTAAATTAGAGCAAAATTTCTGGTAGAAAAGTTGTTCACAGGAAAATAGAAGGCCGAAATATTTTTCAACTAATACCTACATTTCGTATATTTTACCGTTTTTCCTTAGTTTTTTTCGGTTTTTTACATTTGTTGAGAACACTTCTAGAAAAATCGAAAATAACCACTTTAAAGTACCTTCATTTTAAATCAGAGCAAGATATCTGGTAGAAATGTTTGCATAACAAATCAAGGGGTATTTGTCAATTAAATTATTCCGTGGGAGCGATTACTTCGGTCTCTAGGTACATAAAAAATGCATTTATTTTTTAGAACATTCAAAATAAATATATAATTTTTTTTACTTTTTAAATTTAAAATTTAAAAATGTATTTTGATTTAATTCAAAATAGATAAAAAACGATGTCCTGTGATACTGCGGACGGGGGCACCTACTGTTGTAGATGAAGGAAGTTGTAAATGTAGGATACAGACGGGAATTTAATGTATTTCTGTAAGCAACGGTAAACCATTATTGACGAAGAAATGATTCTTAGCGGAGTTCAGTTGATAACGATGCCTTCATCAACAATATATATGTCACATTAATGTAAAACAATTACATATGCATTAAACATTTACTTTAATAATATTTATTTAATATTGTACCTATTTTCCCGTTCTCCCGTTTTTCCTCTATTTTTTCAGGGTTTTTCAATATATTAAAAAAAAATTTCCTAATAAATCAAAAAATTGACTTCTCCTAAGTACCCCTTCCAGTCGAATCACCTTCCAGAAAAAGTGCTACCATTGTAAATCGGTGTCAAATGGCTCGTAGAAAAGGTGTGTAACAGGAAAAAAAAAAAGGCCGTAATATTTTACTATACATTTGTATATTGTCCCGTTTTTTTTTTTTTTTTACCGAATTTTCGAATATATTGAATAAACTCCTGGGAAAATCGAAAAGTGACCTTACTATTAAAGTACCTTCCCAGTTCGAGACTTTAAGAGAAGGTGCTGAATCGGAACGAGATTTCAGGTAGAAAAGTTGCATACAGTCGCGTCGTTAATAAAACCATAAACTTCTTCGCTCCACTCAGAATCTAAAAGGTCGCTCGTCATTTTTCGATCGGGACAAGTTTTCCGTTCGAAATATTGTGTACGGTCGGAAGAAGAAGAAAAAAACACAAGCCATAGTAGTAAAAGCAAAATAATATAGATCTCTCGCCCTCAGAATTCTAAAAAAAAAAAAAAAAAAAAAAAAAAACAAAAACAATAAACACTCGCACATCATGGTATAGTAAAACCAATACGCTCTCCGCTCAGAATCCGAACAAAAAAAAAGAACAATTCACCGGGCGAACGTTGCGCGTCGTCCTGACTCGCGCTCTCGAGAGCACGTGCACACTGCCGTTAATTTCGACCCCCGCGCTCTTGTGGTATTTCCGCGCGGCCGACGGCGGTGTCGCGTGGTCGTCGTCGTGAACGCGCACCTCGTTTAACGATCGGCTGCACCCGCGACGATGACCGCCAGTTACCACATTATACCGCATACCGCGTGAAACCGCGTAGTTTATGTTACAGCTCGCGTTTTAAAACGCCTGCGACTAGAATAGCCGAACCCAGAAACATCACGTCTACGTTCACCTTCGCGAACGAACAACAACATTCAATCAATGGACTACGCGGTACAGTCCCCACGGTCTTATTATTGTACCCAAATGCATACGGCGAATCAATTCAATAATAATATTATGGATACGACGGTACGCACACCGTTTTCTGAACATTAGCCGCGCGCCTCTCGTTGGTAAAATTAACCGTTTCTCATTCTCGATATTTGTATTAGATTTAGGTTTATTCGTTATTATTGTTAATTTCGTATTTTCGTTCGAAATTTACGTGTTGAATTTAGTTTTATTTTTTGTAAAATATGTCTTATGTGTACTCCGTAATTATAGGCGAAAACGACGAAAGTTTACTGCGCGTTACCAATGTCATTGTTTTTAATTTTTGCAAACTATCATTGTCCACCAGGAATATTGCTCCGATTCTGAAAATAACAAGACATCGTTGCGTTCTGTTGCTTTTAATATCTAGTGTTGTGTAGGCCAATGAAGCAATATGAGCCGAGTCAGCGCATTGCGAATAATATTTAAGAACACGAGCACCGCGGTAACGGGGGCAATGCGGGTTTTCGATTGAAACACGTATGCGTGTATACGGACTGTTTTCGCCGGGGACGATTATGCATGTGTCTTTACTCGTAATAAAGACGTTTCGAATAGCTAGTGCGAAACATCGATTATTTTTTTGAGTAGCCACAATACCGTAGCCTTATTCCGAGTCGGTTCTGTAACCGGTCAGTTTTCGGTCGTTGAAGACAAGGCGTGAACTAGTGAAGCGGTGGCCCTACATTTTGGGAACGATTCCGCGACCGATTAATTTACGGCCGTTTGAAATTCTCAAAAATAGGCGAAGGTGTACCATCGGAAAATAGGTATTACGACACTAGCCACTGATGGAGAAAGTGATTTTATCCATATCTAGAGAAGTTTTCATGATAATTGGGAAAAAAACCAGGAGAAGATGAATGGTACGATTTTTTTTTTTAAATTACGGTGCAACGATTACATTATTTAAAATTTGAATGATTATATTTTTTTCTACCAGAAATCCTTGTCAAAATTTCGAGGACAGCATATTCCTAAAAAAACAAAATTTTCTCTTGGTTGTGATCGAGAAAGCCGTTGTTTGATTTTCCAAATATTTTTCTTAATAATTACGAAAAAAGGTGAAAAAACGTATGGAATACGGCAAAGCGTATGGTGTTTAGGTTTTTTGTTGTTATTCGGCTAAACATTTTTGTAGAGAGCTGTAGTTTTTTAAAAAAAAAAAAACACTTATATTGGCTTTTTTTAACGTACGTTCGGCCAGCCTCCTCTACCCCCCCCCCACCCATTGGAAAATTCAAAAAAAAAATGATGCAAATATCTTGCACGCAATTGGCACGCCTATTTTTGAAATTCGCACGATACTCCTTCCCCCGAAAAATCCAAAATCATAGTTGAAATTTACATTTTTCAATTTTTTTTTTTTACCGATATTTAGCACGCAATTTGCACGGTGTTATATAAAAACTATATTCTAAAATTTTTTTTTTGACCCGTTTGTTTTCAAACTGTTATATTTTTATTTTTATTATTTTTACGGATATTTAGCAGGTTTGTCGTAGACTAGTAAAATATTTCGAATTGCTACTTTCGATTGTTTATTTTGTAAAAAAAACCACGTTGAATAACATGCACGTTTTCACCCGACCATTTTAAATAAACCAGGCGGCAAACAGCGAGCAGTTTACAAGACGACAAGTCAACTAAATAAAATTGTCCAACCGTGGGCCGGAGCTATTCACACGGCGATAGTCGCTCGGCGAATTTCGCGTGCGAATTCCGCTCTCGTCGAAAACCCTGCGCGTTTGAATCGGGCAGGATTTACGAACTCGCGGCGAGTTAATCCGCCGCGACACGTCCGCCGTCGGCCGGCGATATTTTCCGAAACCGCCCGACCCGCGTGACCGCGAAACCGTCCGTTTCCATAGCTTCTGAACGACGGCGGCATTTTCGGTTCAACGAATTTCGCGGCGATTATCGCGGCCGGCACCGCGTTTCCATACGACATTATTGCCGCGTCGTAACGAACAGTAATTAATAGTGTCGTCGTAACATCGCGAACGTCGCGAACGCGGTACGCCATTTCACCGGGCGCGTAACGCGTACGCGCGTATTTATTTACGCACGTATGTTTTATACTTGTGTGAGTTCGTCAACCGAATTGCCGTAGCGTCTTTCCGTCAACGTCGTTGCCGAAATTGCAAAATCGTAGACGCCGTTACGTGCCCGCCGACGCATATTATTATTACGGGTAACCGCATTACGGTAAATGTTTTGAAAACCGCGGCGAATACACTGAACGGGAACCGTCACGCGAATTCGCCGCGCGCGCGCCGCGTCAATCGCCGGCCGCCGTAAACGTCTGTTTGCACGCGACAGCGACGGGACAGCGCCGCGGCCGTTCGGCGATTGCCGTCCCGGCGGGTCGGAAAATATTCTTGAACGGGTGACGGGCCGACGGGTACCGCTGCGGATAGCGCCGTCACCGCGATGTTGCGATTACCCGCCGACGGTATTTTCCGTGTTTCGCGACCGTGATTATTTGCATTGCGTTCGACGATGCACAATGGCGGTGCACCGCTTTTGATTTTGCACGCCGGTGGTTCGGCATTTGTTTTTTACGTTTTCACTCTAGCCGAGTACGGCGAACGGCATACGACAATTAAAAATTACCGTCGGTTTTATGTTCGATACGAATAATGATCGTTTTTTAATAAATAAGATCGGAAACGCATACCAGCCGATTCGAAAACGTTTGAAACACGAAACGTACAACATTAACAAAACATTTTAATGATATCGGCGTAAAAAATGACGGAGTGTTCGAAAATCCTAATAAAAACTATGCGAACGAAAACTGTCCGAATAGTGTTTACTCCATCCGAATAGTAACTATCCGATAGCGGCCATCGCCACGCGCGATCCACGGTGTTTATCGGATGACCGCGCGTAAAATACATCGCGGTCGTATCGGGTAGTATAATATCATAACGGTACGTCGTTTAGTACAACGTCTATAAAAAAAAAAAAAAAAAAAACATTACGTGTTAACATTTCACGAGACGTATTAGAGTCGTGCATAAAAATATCACGAGGAATATTATGTCGTATACATACATATATACGGTATATACGGGTACGCACGCATACAGACAATAATTATAATGTTTTATATCAGCGTTGCGATCTTTTTATTATTGTCGTTATACAGGGGAAGTGCGTGTAAAACTACGGAAATCGCCTTTATAGAAAATTCATTATACTAATTATAAGCATTTTTTTTTTTTCGATAAAAAGAAAAAAATCTGCCGTAGGATAACGGGGACAGGCGAAGCCGCTGTAGCAGGAGGCGAATTGGAATGGTAGGACACCGAAGGGAATTTAATGGAAATCTGTGAGCCGCGATAAATCGTTGCTAACCAAAAAAAAAAAAAAAAAAAACGATTCTAAGCGGAATTCGGTTGATGGTGATGCTTCGTCAACAATATACAACAATATGTCTACTACGGTAAAATGACTAAACGGCCGTTATATATTTTCTTTAATAATATCCGTTTAATATTGTACCGATTTTCCGGTTTTTCCTACGTTTTTCCGGGTTTTCCCATGGTTTTTCATGCCTTTTTTTTTTTATACTTGACCTAATCGAGGTTGTATCCTCGACCGTCCGTGGACTCGGTCTGCGGTCGGTGCCGTGCGGTAGCCTTCGACTGGGCTAATGAGTTTCGCTATGTGGTGGTTAAATGACAAAGGCAGCTCACCTGACGGTGGCCTGGACGTGAGCAGACGGAAAGGCGAATTTAGAAGTGTTAGCTACGGACGAAGTTTCGAATTGAAATGAATGCGCCCGAGGGTTCGCCCCCGTTCTCTCCGTCGGCTCTCGAATAGTGCACAGCGAATATTCTAAAAAAAAAATTACGGAAAAAGTTAATACTTTCCGAGTAAATGAGTGTATCCACTTAAATAGATCACCTGGTATAAGGTCTGTTGGTCGCAATACTGAAATCCAAGGTTTTCAGTTGAAAATCCCAGGGGGGCAATAGCCCCTTTTTTACATCCTGTGGGCACCCTTGTATGATAATATCGTCAAATCATTGATATCGTTTTCTACATTTTTTATACACAATTTAGTTGTTACATTGATTTTGTTTACATATTATCTATGAGTGTGAATGTAATCCAGATATCAAAACAGTGTTGATAATAATACTAATATATTATTAATGCAATACATTTGAAATATTATTTTAGTAATGGGAAATAAATATTACTATATTATTATTAATTCATAACAAACACAATATTATTTTCAAAATCAAATTATAACATTTTAATTATAATTTACTCATAATACTATTAAAAAAGTATAATAGAAATTTTACTATTATAAACCGTCTAAAATAAATCATTATACTATTTTTAATTAATTTCGAAAATAATATTATTAATAACATTGATAAAATACAGTGACGCAACTAGGGGGTGGGGAGTTGGTGTTTGTGACCTCCCCCCCCGAAATATATTTGTGAGTTGAATTAAAGTTGTATTATTTTTTTATTTGATCATAACATTATTATTATACAGTACCATGGCAATTATTTTTTTTTTAGTGTTAGGGGAGGGGGGGGGTTAACTTATCATTTTTATATAAGTTACTATATTTTGTCGAACGAAAAAATACACGAAAATAATCAATAAACAAAAAAACAGGAGGGCACTCCCCGATGTTGCCCTTAGAAATCTATCAAAATTCATGCTAAAGATTGGCGTAAAAAAAAAATTTGAAACTTTATAATGGGAGGGGGGAGGGGCTGGTGAAATACACAAATCCGAAAAAATACTTATTACTGGCAGGGAAGCATGGTGTAAATGTCGGGACTAATCATGAAAGTTTATGTTAATTGCATGCGAAAAATATCGGCGTCGGAAGAAGTCCGAAAAGTTAAACTTAAAACCCGGGAAGGGGGGGCTTGTAAAAACGTTTCTACAGCCCCCACATGGTGTTTTTAGTATAACGCCTAACTAAAAGCGTGCAAAATTGTCGCGATGGGCATGCAAATCTATGCTTCATTGCATGCCAAGTATTGGAGCAAAATTGATAGAAAAAAGTTGCGCACAGAAAAAAAAAAAAAAATCGTAATATTTTAATAATATATTTTATAGTAAAATAACGAAATAAAAAATGAACCATTAAAATGGTTAATACTCGTAAATAAATATGTAAATTGAAAATAAATAAATGAATGAATGCATCGCCAAAAGAGCGTGTTCTAATAGCTCCAGTCGACGCATTTATAAAACTTGTTGTGTTTATCTATCAGTGTTCGATAATAATAATAATTTGCATTTTTAAATACATTTCCCAAGCAGTTAAGTAGTTTCGAGTAAATATAAATTTCAGACCGCCGCGAGAGGGTTGAATTGAAATATTTTTGTGTCACCATTCATTTTGGCCGCGGCCTGCGTAGTCCCGTCCGCCACCGAATAAACTCTAATTTATAATATACGTATTTTCCGGCAATTGGTCCGGCCGATGTAGGGGGGGGGGAATCGATACGAGTTCTGACAACTGATGACGGAACGCAGCGTAAAGTGTACACGATAAGATCGGTCTACGCGTTTTTGCGAATTTTAGCGTTTAATTTCCAAAAAAATTGATTTCGAGGGCTTTAAAGTAAAAAAAAAAAAAAAAAAAAAAAAAAAAAAAAAAAAACTAAAAACACTAAAATCAAATTGATAAAAGTGTGCCCTTGTGTACGCTTCACGCTTGGATACGGATCTGTTTTTTTTTTTTTTTTTTTTTTTTTTTTCTTTTTTTATTGTTATATCACTCGGCAACGTCGGCCGAACGTTGCCGGAAAGTCAGTCTAAATCACTGTGCTGTGTGTATGTTACGCGTCAGACGATGAAATTGAGTGCCGACAACCACCGATTCCCTTAACCGTGCGCTTCGGCGGCAGCAGCGTTTGATTTTGTGTTTCGCGTCTCTCGAAACGCGTACGGCGCAAAAGTCGGTATAATACCTACAGCTGCCCGGCGAAAACGATCAAAAAGTTTTGCGCCGCCGCGTGTGTTCTGTACGGCTATAACGTCTGTAACTCCGGGGAGGTTGTTTTGCGAGTTTTCCAGTTCGACGGCCCGAAAATCACGAGAAATTGTCCGAAATCACGGCGCGCGCACTGGGAGAAAAGCGACCGTCGTTTTACATTTCGTAACTGCAATAGTTTCCGAAGCCGCAACACCGTTGGTTTCCGCTCGCAGTCATTTTTCGAACGCGCCGTACAACCGTACAAAGCGTTTGCGGGTTCAATAAACACAACAAAACGTCCTCGTTTTCGGGCTGAGCCAACCTTGAGGCGGACGTCCAGCCGCCGAGGCGTCAAACATATCGACGATCATTTTATTTAAATCGATATTTCATCACTCGTCTGACCGTTTACGTTGGCATTTTATTTTATTATTTTGCTACGTATATAACTTAACCTAAGTAATTGAGAAAACAATTCACGTACCGCGTATTATACCGCGCACTACCACACATAGGATACCTGATACCTACAGAACACATACATAGACGGGCGCGATCACCGGGGAGGAGTGAGGTGAAGAAGGCCCCCCCCCCTCGAGAAGCGGACTTGCGTTGGTGTTTGGCATGGTCATCGGTCCGGAAGTAGATATAATAGATGTAATCCAATATATTATTTGACATGATTTTTCAGATTCTTAGTGTAGCGAAGAATGTGTTTGCATGGTTTTACAAAGACGTTTATTATTATTGTTATCGTACGTTTTTTTATACGGCGACAAACGTTTCTACACGAAATCTAGTACGTTTTATACACCATTTCTGAAAGGTTTATATTGTCCGGATGGTACTTTAGGCGGCCATTTTTTGATTTATTATTATTTATTTATTTTATTATAATATGCCGTGTATATTGTTTTGTAAAAACAATACTATTCACCGAGCTCCGCTCAGGATCGTTTTCCGTTGGCAATGATTGATTTTCGATTTCAGATATACATTAAAGGTCCCTCTTTATCGCATCTTCCCGACTTCTCATCTACAATAGCGGCCCAAGCATCGTGCGAAGTACGTGCGTCTTTTTTTCTTATCAATTATTAATATTAATAGGTTTACATGTATATATTCATATGGCCCGGTGAAATATTTAAATATTAAAATGGCCCGCTTGAAACCTCGCACACCCGAAAAAAAAAATTGACATAATGCCCTTAATTTGTAGTATTGCTAATTTATCAACACGCAATTAATATAAAAACTCATTTTATTTTTAGACATTTCTTGTGTACATTTTCAGAGTTCAGAAATAATTCAAAAAATATCTCGAGGGGATTTGGTCACGACGCGGTGTAAGCATGTAATTATAGTCAATTTAGGTCTAAAAATTTGACAAAAACGTCGAAATCGTGTTAGACAGATTTCGAATTTGAATTTGTATTATGATTATTTAAGTTCTTCATTAAGATGCGTTGGATATAAAAATTAATTTTTTTTTTTTTAACGGAAATCGTAAACAAATTTGATTGTATTTTGGAAAATTGTTCAAAAAAAAAATTTACTTGCGAGTATTTTTCCGTTTACTTCAACGTCAAAGTATTTTATTACTTATTATTCAAGTAAAGTTAAACGTGTCCTATAGTCAGGAACCAAAGAGAAATCATACGCTAGGTTAGTGACACGTTTTGCTCTTGAACGACCGTTATCTCGGGCATTTGATTAACGGACCAGTCTTTACCGTAGGCGTCCTCAACGGGCGTTCGTTGGATTGTGAAAACAGTCTTCAAATTGCACAAAACCGGCGAAAATTTGAAAACCCCTCGCCAATCCCACTCCGCCCCCTCCCACCGCCCTCGTAGCGGAAATTCGATTAGGGGATTTCCACGTTGCGTATCACCGTCATCTGCGGTACGTACCGTCGAAACGCAGATTAGGAAATAAATCGAAAACCGCATTATCGCGCCGGGCCCATCAGGGCGGCACGGTGGCCGGCCCACGCGCGTGTGCTGTTGTAGTACCGTAGCACTGCGGTGGGCCTCGGGCCCGGCGGCGGGGGGGGGCACTGCAGGGTAAAAATATCATACGTATACGTCTCTGGGTACGCGTATGTGTATGTATACGAAATCTTGAAAATCTACCGGGAAAAACCCGGCGCGTAGCGTGTTAAATGGATCACCCCCGCGACTCACCGCGCGTCAGTTCGCGTCCCGTGTCCCGTCCGGTCCCCGCAGCACGGTAGCGTCCGCGGTGCGGGACGCGCACGCCAAAGTTTGTGTGCGTGCGCGCGCGATTACGCTGGCACGTCCGCGTGCGTGTGTACGGGTACACGTTTCCACACTCCGTCAAAAGCACCGCGGGACTTTTTCAGTTGCACTTTGGGCGCCGCGTGTCGCAGTCGTGTCGCAATCGTCGCGGGCAGTGGGTCGCGACCGAGAGGACGCGGGCTCGTCGTGTTTAATAACTTTTGATTTCGCGGTTTTACGTTGGATAATCTCGCCCGTCTGTAATAATACCGATAAAATATAATTTTTTTTTTTTTTCATCGGACGAAAAACCATCATAAAAACCGTTTTCGAAACCGCGTGATATTATAGAAAAAAACAAAAAATACAAAAAATACAAAAAACAATACTTCGTTTTTGGTTTTTTCGGGGTTAATTAATTATTGTTTTTTTTTTTCTGTTCTCGGAGTACCGTCCGTGTACCCCCCCCCGAACCGTCATGTAAAGACGTCCGCGTTCCGCGCGCCAAGACGTTCGAACGGTACCCGATTATTATTACACCGCGGTCGGACGCAAGTGTCCCCGTCGCGGTCCCACCGCCACCGGTAATAGCAGACGCGGCGCCCGGGCCGGTTCGCGTCATCGCCATGTTCGCCGCGGCGGCCGCGGCCGCGTTCTTGTTGTTGGCCGGCACGGCCATGGCCAGCGAGTACCCGGAACGCGAGTGCTGCGACCCGGTGGACCCGCCGCCGCCGGTGTCCGCGCCCGGCACGTCCAACTACGACGCCGGACAACCGGCGGCCGAGAGCACCGCCGGACTCGCGGCCGAAAACTCGGTCGCCGTCGACGTCCGCAGAGGTAATACGCGCGGCTAAATAGTACCGTAGCAGTAGCAGCACGCCGGCCGCCCCGCCTGACCGCACCGTACCGCGGCCGCGGCACGACAATTATAAATAGATTAGGCCCGTCACACCGTCGCGCGCGCGTCACGACCGTTTGTCGTATCAGTTCTGGTTCTTCTTGTACGGCACGAGACCGGATACGGCCGTCCGGTGTTCGGATATTAACAATGTATGATAGCGTATAACGCGTTAAGTGCATAGTACGTACAATATTATTATGCGACCGCGACAATATTACGAGTAATATTGTTATCATTGTTGTCGCTGTCGTTGTTGCTGCCGTTTTTTTTTTTTTCTAACGTTCCTTTTCGCACTATTGTTCCGAATATTAATGTGCATAGTATAACGTTGTGCTGCACACCTCCGGCACCGTCCCTCGACCCATTTATCCTATTTACTCCGCGTGCCCCACTCCCCACCCCCCACCCCCGTTCCATAGCGAAATATTATAACAATAATAATTATTAAAATAAAATATTACGGCGGGGTGTACGCAAACGCCATCACGCGGTTTTCGTACCACGAGGTCTGACGGAACGCGTGGCTACGTGCTTGTGTATAGCCGTTACGCCGCCGCCGCCACAGCCGCGATACCGTTTCCGATAATAATTTCCCCTTGTCCCCCGTCCGCGGCTTGTTAAAATACGTTAATACGTACCCGTAATGTTGTAAAATATCAACTAATATACGAAAACTCGTGTAAAAATTAAAAAAAACGTATATCCGCATTAGTACGTGTTTACGAAATATGACCGCGGGCAGTCGTATTGTTTTTTTTCCCCCGCATCACATCAGTCAGATTACCCGACAATTTTATGACCGCGGGTTCGAACAAATATAATATAACTCTTGTTTTTCAATCACAGTTCATTGACGATTGTTATGGAAAGTAACGTAACATTTTCATAAAATGCTTCCGTGTAAATTTCGCAGCTGTTGACGGTGAAAATAGAAAAAATTATGAAATGTAAAAGATAGAACAGTTATGAATCATAGCGATCACTTCTCGAGTTTACAATATTAATATTACTGTAAACAAAACGCCCTAAAATGGGGCTAGGATAATGGGGTCGGGCGCAGCCACTACTATAAGTAATTCAATGTACACCTGTGAGCAACGATAAACCTTTGCCAACAATATAGATGTCATATTATGGTAAAATTCCAATTATTCCGATTCCAAATTTAAAATGGATCCCGTTTCTTTTCGATTTTTCACATTCGTTGAGAAAACTCTTGAGAAAATCGAAAAATGGACTGTCTAAAGTACCTCCCCAGTGAAATTTCCTTTTAGAAAAATTGCTATCATTATAAGTTGAAGCAAAACTGCCGGTAGAAAAGTTGTCCGCAGAAAAAAATATCGTAATATTATACAAATACATTTCGTACATATCCCCGTTTTTCCTCTGTTTTTTTCCGTTTTTTCACATTTGTTAAGAAAACTTCGGTGAAAATCGAAAAAAAACCTCTCTAAAGCACCTCCCCAGGTTCTAACAAATTTAATAGTACTATTGTTTTTCAATCACAATTCCTTGACAATTGTTATAGAAAGTAAAGTAAATAATATTATAAATTTGATCTTTTCTTATACCTTCTTAAAATGCCTCTGTATACATTTTATGGCTGCGACGGTGGCAACAGAAAAACATTAACTGTAAAAGATAAAACAGTTCATCATTACAGATTTCCGAAAAATGAGTGGGTCATATTAAAACAGGGTCATTGATGACCAAACAGGTTAAATATAAACATTAAATTAAGTAGGCCTTTCAATACTGAATTTGCCGTAGAACTTATCGAAATAATTGTTTGTTGGTATTATTTTAAGACAAAATTGAAAATTCCAAACATTATGAACAAGTCAATTTCATGATTTATGTGCTATCATCATAATTCACTGGCTGACGCATTATTATTACGGTACGGAAAAAATTAGTTGATATCAGAGTTCGGAGAAAAGCAATACGGTAGACATAAAAACTTAAAACCTTAAGTGCTGGCATAACTCTTTATTTTATCATGTACTTAACTATCCCATTGATCTGGTTGAAAAATTGATTATTATTATTATTTTTGTCGATGTTATTATTTTTTTGTTTCTATTTATTTTACGGAAATTTGGCTGCACGTGGTCGCCGTATTTGGCTGTACGTATTATTATTTTAAAGGGAGTAAAAAACGGGTTGGGGGGGGGAAACGAACTAGAGAAAAAAAACTTTAACGGTATTCGAACATCGCACGCAACTTTCCATTTAACCGTCACCGTCGTCGTCGCCGTCGTAGTACACGTATATTATGCGAATCGATATCTTAGAGGACATATATAATAATAATAATATGATGTCCGACTTTTTTTTTAGATTCTGAGCGTAGTGGTAAGGAATGTTTTGATTTTACTATATTATGATGTGTGTGTGCTTTTTTTTTTGTTCGTTTTTGTATTAAGAACTTTTCGAGTAGAGTTCTTGTTCCAGTCAAAAACTTTACTGGAACTTTCCGGTATGGCGCATTGAGGAGGTCATTATTTTCCTTATGTTCAATTTAAATCGATCACATAATATGTTTTTTAATATGTTTATAATATGTAACCGACTTTCGCTAAAAATCATTTTTTGTTTGCAATAATTTATATATAGTTAGGCATTTTAAGGCTTTAGGAAAAATAAAAAATACGGCCTTTTGTCAACAGTGGCGTATATAGCCCCCTCTACACGTCAGTTGTACAAAACAAATGAATGATTACAATTTATTTATCAATTTTCACAAACAAAATTACAATGTTATACATTTTTTATCATTACAGAGTACAGGCTACAGATATCTTGTACCTATTATTTATTAATTAATGTACCTACGTATATTTATTATTATATAGTTATATTGAAAAGCAAAGGTAAACATCTTTTTTTATATTATTAATTATTAAGAACATACATTTTTATTCTTATAGTAGAAATTAGCTTTTTTTTAATATTACTTTTCTTAAAACTTTTTTTAAAGCAAATTCATTTATTATGTCATCAAAGTTTAAAGAAGACGTAAGATCGCTTTCTATTGACAGTAAATCTAAGTTATCAAGTCTTTCTTGAGTTAGTGTTAATCTTAATCTTGTTTTAATCTTTTTCAGTATAGAGAAAGATTATTCACTGTTACAGTTGATAAATGGAATTGATAAAAATATCCTTAAAATAGTTTCGATGTTAGAAAAGGTTTGCTGAATATTCATTTCATATAAATACTTAAGTTGATTATGTGGATTCTGCTTACATTGGTAAATATTATCAATGAACCCAATAGCTTGAAACTGAATGAATTCATCAACAAAATCATCGATTTTATCACAATAACTGCTTAAAACTTTGTCAACCTTCAATTTGGTTTCACTTGAGAAAGATTCTGATCTGTATAAGAAACCAAACTTGTCATCCGGTTCTTGATATTTGAATTTTTCTTTATTTAGTTCGGTCATAAAATTATCACAAATTTCAAAATTCACAGCATAGATGCATTTTTCTCTTTCTAATAAAATAATTTCAGGTGTGTTTGTAGCATAATGACATTTATTTTTAGGAGTTATTTTTTTCTTAATGAAGTATAATCAGTTGTAATATAAAAACATGATGATTTTTCTTCATATAAATTGAAAATATATCTTACACTTTGAATATGAAATTGTGTGTAAATTAATTTTTTTGAAATATTATATTATTCTTATATTTATTTTATACGATGAAAATTGTATTCTAAAAAAAAAAAATAAGATTATAAAAATTCGTGGACCTCTAATAACGCAGATCATAGGCAGTTGCTTATCCTATCTAATGGTAAATATGGCCTTGTATATGAGGTATAAAATTACTATTTTAGATTATGTAAAAACAATTGTTTAAAGAATTACATTTTTTTCTTTGAACTAGTAGTTTTTGAAAAGTAAAAAAAAAAAAATAACCAAAAAAGGAAATATAACAAAAGAAAAAAAAAAAACTTAAAAAAAACGTCCTGAGATAATGGGGACGGGTGCAGCTACTGTTATAGATAATTTAATGTACAGGTATAATGTATGATAAACCATTGCTTACGAAATGATTCTGAGCAGAGTTCAGTTGATAGTGATGCTTTGTCAACAATATATATGTCAAATTATGGTAAAATAAGTAAATAGACATCATATTATTTCTTTAATAATATTTGTTTAATGTTGTACCGATTTTCCCAATTTTCTTAAGTTTTTCCTGGTTTTCCCATGTTTTATCCCGGTTTTTCAAATTTAATGATAAAACTCTTGAGAAAATCAAAAATAACCTCCTTGAAGTACCTCCCTACACTGATTTCCTTTTAGAAAAGGTGTTTCACTTAGTAATCCGATCAAGTCTTCTGGTAGATCAGTTGTTAACAGATAAAAAAAAAAAAATAAAAGTAAAATAAACATCTCTGTAAAACCATAAGCTTCTTCGCGTCATTCGGAATCTTAAATATCGAACACTACAATTGTTCTGTCAGGTGTTAGACCTTCGTGTTACACACAGTATGTATACGATCATTTTTCTTTACGTCTGGATGCCGTCTTAACTCACTTGATATATTAATTCGATTGTATGCTTAATAATATTTCGGACTATATTATAAAAAGAAAAATGCTAATGAAAAAAAAGTTCACTCAGATTCATATTTAATGAATCATAATTATATGCATAACGAACCCGCAGAATTGATTTTTTTTATTTTCAAACAAAGAACTTTGGCCGAAATTGAATAGAAAATATCGGTAGCTCAATTTGGCAATATATAGTTTCTTTTTAAACGAAATACCTGTTTAATAATATTACTTGAACTCAATTATAATATTTTAGACACACCTACATAGAATATCCTGTTAGAATATTACTGTGTTGTAATGCACGTGCGAAACGTTTCGTTGTCAAGAATATAATTAAGAAGAAAAAAATAAAATATTAGGAATAAAGAATAAAAGAATAAAATATTGTAAATAATATAACGTATATATAATGTATAATGTTTTTTCGTTTAGAGATAATTACAATTTCAATTACAATCGGAGATTACAATTTAATTTTAATGTTAACAAAAAAAAAAAAAACCACGTCAATTTTAATTTAAATTCAGCTAAATATTAAAATTTGAATTCAGTGGTACCTATATATAATACTACCTAGGGTTATGTATATGAAATATTTCACTTGAAATTTTCACAATATATTTCGTAAATTTTCCCATTTTTTTTTTTCGGTTTTTCAAATTTGGTGAGAAAACTCCTGAGGAAATCGAAAAGTAACCTCCTTAAAGTACCCCTCTAGTATGTTTCAGAAACATTGCTATCATTTTTAGTTCGAGAAGAATTGCAAGTAGAAAAGTTGTAAACAGAAAAAAAAATAAACATAAGCTTGTTCGTTCCACTCAGGATTTAAAACATCCACTTCGTGTAAAGCGCACGCCCATAAATTTTAAAACGCAATTATTATTAATTGGACATATTTTAGGCGATTAGATTTCTATGAGTTATGGGGTATTATATTATTTTCTTGACGTAAAAATAAACGATAAATTATTAAAATAAAACAAAAACCATCGAGACGGATATCAATCTTTAATCACCTAGAATATGTATAACCCGGCTAATATTAGTCGTATACAATAAATTGATCGAATACCGAAAAATTAAAAATCATGAAATTATAAACGGACCCGTGAAATCATAAAATGAGAATTTAACCTAACCGATCCTATTATAAATCTCCCGACAATATGATATTTTAATAAAAAAAAAAAATAAATATATATATTATAAATCTCACTGTTTAGTATGCTCTAAAAACGTCGAGATTCAATATTATTAAAATAAATCGCAGACGATATTTTAGGTTTGGTACGCACTCGCTTCGAAAAAAGTTAAACAATTTGTTTGAATATCATTACCGCGAGGTCGGCTCGATAAATTTCAACCTCTAGAATGTCGAGTAAAGAAAATACACTGATTAAAACCGTCCTTTCCTTCGTGAATAAAACCCATACATGCCATTATAATAACGTTCACACTCCAGGTTTATTTTTTTATTCGGTACACAAATACTGTTACATAGGTATTGTCATCCCGTTCTAGATCAAAATATTAAAACCTATTAATAATACGAAAAAAAAAAAATAAGGCTAATAATAAATTTAAATTAAATCCATAAAATATATTTCACATAGTAACCGCGGGAAAATTATTTTGACAGAAAAAACTTCATTTAAAAAAAAACGAACATGCTACGTGACGTTGTCACGATTTTGAATTTGGGAGACGTGGGGGGGGGGGGCTAAATACGTTTTTGTTTGAATCGTGAGCATAGGAAAAATGTTCTTAAATTAAAAAAAAAAAAAATGTGTAAAGCTGAACAATACGTTAACCAATCCGGAATCCGGATTACAATTTCATAATCCGGATTCGGACTAAACTGGTAGATCTCGACTTTAGATCCAATTCCGGCTGCGCCGGTTTTGAGATAACCTTTCAGCGGGCGCATTGTTGTAAATTGTACAACAGTTTTGTATTTATTCATTTCTTTTTACATATGTTATATTTTTATCTTATCGGCAGTCTTGGTTATTCCTCGAAAATGTTACGATCTACGTTTTAGACTATTTTTGAAGGGTTTTAGTTCACTTTATTGCGGACAAATTAACGTGTTGTCGTAAAATTCAACACGCGCTGTTCCGTGTACCTCCCTGTAGGCACCTATCTATAACTCCCCCTTCAAAACGAGAAACTTGCTTCGAATGTTGAAGGGAAAAATATGCGGCTACATCTGTGACGTGCACCAAGCATACGAGGTTTGTATGTAAGGCACATTCAAAAAATGATACGTGAACAGTGTATTAATAACGATGATAGCAATTCTGAATAATTTATTGTTTATTTTATTTATTTATTATATAAT
Organism: Cinara cedri; assembly: GCA_902439185.1. Classification (NCBI taxonomy): domain Eukaryota; kingdom Metazoa; phylum Arthropoda; class Insecta; order Hemiptera; family Aphididae; genus Cinara; species Cinara cedri. The sequence continues at coordinate 1,125,947 of CABPRJ010000964.1, read as the reverse complement.
AATTCAAATCAAAACCACTTTGTGAACGTATTGTTTATTTTATTACTGCCAGCATTAATACGTATTAGTAGTTATTATTAATATGTGTACGATAATCACAACGTATTAGGACTGTTTTAAAATTTACACGCGCGACTACTCTCGTTTCAGAAAACAACGCGCCCGCCCGGGAGGATAATCAGCGATTTTTTTATTATTATCTATAGATAATGAATATGGTATGTACAAATTCTACGTACAATACGAATATACGATCTCGGATCTATCGACGATCGACTCAATGCGACATGACCCCTAAACACAAGTAAGCCAGTATATTCGAGTTTTTCACAATTTCTCAACTTATAATAGTCCAGCGAAACTTTGTCGACAAAGTCAAATTATAATGCATCAAATCAGTAGGTGGGCACCTATGAGCGTTATTTATGATTTGCAGGTGACTCTATATCAGAAAACGGAGAAAAAAAAATAACAATTGTATTTAAAACACTTTATAATCCGGATTGGTAGTCATAATCTGGATTGAAAGTAACAGGCCGGTTTAAGCGGATTGTAACGATTGTTTCAGTGCGGATCTATCAGAATTTGGTGTTCAGCACATTATGTATACAGTTTGAATATTTTCTACAGTTCTATTTTCTCAGTTCCATTAATATTGTGACGAGATGAACGCGTATAAACAAATGGGTTTCCATAAGGTCCACAAAATAATGTATAGAGTGAACAGTAAAATGGCATTTATGTAACGCGGCCTACAATAGATATAAGGGTTTCGTTAATAAATAAAATCGAAAAATCAATTCCGAACGGAGTTCAGTTGATAATGACGTTTTGTCAACAATATATATGTCATATTATAATAATACAATTAAATAGGCATAATATATTCGTTTAATGTACCGATTTTCCCGTTTGTCCTACGTTTTTCCCGGTTTTTCACATTTTCTGGGAAAACTTGTGAGAAAATCGAAAAGCGACCTCTCTTAAGTACACCTCCCCCCCAAGTGAAATTTCTTTTTAGGAAAATCGCTTTCGTTATAAGTTGGTGCGAAATTGCTGGTAGTATGGTAGTAAAGTTGTCCACAGAAAAAAAAAATCGCAATATTATACTAATATATTTTGTACATTTTCCCGTTTTTCCTCAATTTTTTTTTTTTCGATTTTTCGCATTTAATCAGAAAACTCTCGAGAAAATCAATGATTTCCTTACTAAACCTTTCAGTAAAGATGCTACACGTACAAATCGGAGCAAGTCTTCTAGAAGAAAAATTGTCTACAGAGAAAAAAAAAATAATAAAAAATAAACTTCTTTTGTGCAAAACCATAAGCTCTTCGATCCATTCTGAATCAAAAATTTAATTTCTAAATTATTTTCTACTTTAAGTAAAAACAAAAACAATTGCATACTCGCGTACGTCGTTTAATCGAATTTTTAAGTAGGTATGTATAAAGTAATGTATGATATTAATATCATATTAAGCTGTAGAGAACAATCACAGTAAAGTAAATGGGTGTCTACATATACATATATATTTTGACTAAATTAAAAGCTTTCGTAATGGCATGTATCTTACTATACACGGGTACATAACATTACATATTTACAACGACAAAATGCGGGAAACCCAATTACACGTTCCGAGTACGAAATATGCTCGAAAAGTTTTTATGAATTTTCAAATTGATATTAAATTGTATAATAAATATATGCAATTTAATTGCAGACAAATATCGTGCCACATTAGATAGCTCGAGTTTCTATTCGCTCGGTGCACACTGCACGCGGTGTTGTGGGAATCGTTATCGAAAAACGGTTAAAACGGTTAGAATAAATAAGTTATAAAAAGACTTACGGACTTTTTAGACTTTAAAAAACACGTAAATACACTTCAAAAAATTACGAATTTAATAAAATCGACCTTGATCATCGAACTTTATCGAGAGCAATCGCTGGTAACACATCAACTAACACTGATCTAAGATGCTACGATGTGACGTTTGACTATTACGCTATCGCGTATCGTCACGTACGAATTTTAAAACATTGTAGTTTGGAAAACACGTGTGGCGTACATGTTTCGTGACACACAATATCATATTATATTGTTAAACTTTACACATTACATGTATACTGAGAAATTTTAGATACGAGTATGTGACCCATTATACAGTTTTTAAAAGCTATGCATATTGCTAAAATATATTCTAATAAGCAAAACCTGTAAAATATGCAAACATATTATGCAATATAAAATTTAGTATTTACATACCTAAAATCATGAATGATATTTATACTTGGTTCTGCTATTGTTTTGATCTATCAAAAAAAAAAAAAAAAAAAAAAATTCTCATGCCGGAAGTCTCTAATGCTACTTGTAAATATTGAGTAGTTTAAATTTTGACAAAGCGCAGAGATTAAAAATAAAAAAAAAACATACTAGATTTGTTTTTGAGTCGTCGGCGGTATAGTATATTATCAACGATGTTAGTAAAATGTATAATTTTAATTTTGAACGTATGCACATTTATATTTCAAAGGCACATCGCGCGGTACGAAAATATAACATGTTATGTATTTATTTAAAATTATAGCGAAATATTAAAGAAATACTAAAAAAAAAAAAAACACCTAAAAAATGATTCAGAACCGCACTTGTTAGTCGTAACTTGTATGCACGTAATTTTGATAATAAAATATGCATTGCCGTTGTAGCAACGGTCATAAAACTACAGAAAGTTAGATACCTGATATTCTATTGATAATAAAGTAAGCTGTTTAACGGTATATAGGTATACTGTTCGGTAAAAAGTACGATTTACTGTACGGAGAAACTAATTCCATTACAGTATAGTAGGTATGGGGTATAGTAAGTATACGTGAATCTTAACATATAATTCATCGTGCTCTATATAATATGTAAGTAAATAAATTCGATATATATATATTTTTTTTTTTTAATCTATATATATAGTTAGTTAAACCAATAAAACATCAGGAAATAAACTTAATCAACGTCGATTCGAACCACTGACATCGATTCTTCTTTCTTGACCGAACGTTTGAACAATGGAGCGATTGTGGTAGTGAACCCGCAACAAGACGTTAAATCAACAATCCATTCAAAAAAACCTTAGTTTTTTTTTTTTTTTCAATTTGACTCGCAAATTAATTGTATTTTTATGTCGCTGTTATTTATTATTATCATCAGGCAATACTATCTGCAATATTGCTACGATATTATATATTTATAATATTATAAAAGACGTCCTAGGATAATGGGGTCGGGCGCAGCCACTGGTATAGTTTAATGTATAACTGTAAACAACGATAAGCCATTGCTAACGATAAAAAAATTCTGAGCGCGGTTAAGTTGATAGTGATGCTTTGTCACCAATATATATGTCATATTGTGGTAAAATAATTAAATAAACATCAAATATTTTCTTAAATAATATTTGTTTAATATTGTACCGATTTTCCCGTTTTTCCTACGTTTTTCCCATGTTTTTTCCCGGTTTCTCACATTTGCTGGGAAAACTCTTAGGAAAATTAAAAAATTAACTCACTAAAGTATACCTCCTCAGCGCAATCATTGTAAATCGGAGCGAAATTGCTGGTGGAAAAGTTGTCTACAGAAAAAAAAAATCTTAATACTTTATTTATGTATTTAGTACATTTTTTTTCGGTTTTTACGATTTTTCCAATTTATTGGGAAAACTCCTTTTCGTGAATTTTCCGTATTTCATATGTTTTATTCTGGTTTTTCCCGGAAAAACCGCATAAAAAAATCAAAAAATGACCCCCTAAAAATACCGTCTGGACAACATTTTCTTTTAAAACTGGTGCTGCGCGTAAATATCTGAGCAAGATTTCTGTTCGATTTTTTGTACACAGTATAAAACAATAAAAACAAACAAACTTCTTAGTAAAATCAAAAAATTCTGAGTATTTTTAAATATTGTAGCATTTTTTTAAGACATTAAGTCGTATTTTTTGGACATTTTTCATATTTTTTAGGGCATTAAAGTCCGTTCTCTAGAAGATTACCTTGGAAGATTAAAAATTATAAATTATTATACGATCTAGATAAATATTATTGCGATCTATAAATTCATTCGGAATTTAATTAGGATAATGGGGAAGGGTGCAGCCACTGTTATAGGTAATTTAATGTATATCCGTAAGAAACGATAAACCATTGCTAACGAAATGAATATTCTGAGTGGAGTTTAGATGATGCTTTAACAGTAATATATATTCCATGTTAAAGTAAAATAATTATTTATTATATATATTTTCTTTAATAAAATTTTTTATATATTGTACTGATTTTCCCGTTTCCCCTAAGTTTTTCCCTGGTTTTTCCCTTTTGTTGAGAAAAATCCTGAGAAAATCAAAAAATGATCTAAAAAGGTCATTTAAAAAATTATCTTCTAAGTCAGATTTCCTTTCATAAAATGTGCTGTCATTGTAAATCGGAGTAAAATTGTCGGTAGAAAAGTTGTTCTTAGGAAAAAAGAAGACGGTAATATTTTTTTACCAATATCTATATTTCCTACATTTCCCCGGTTTTCCTCAGGTTTTTTTTCGGTTTTTCACATTTGTTGAGAAAACTCATGAGAAAATCAAAAAACGGCTCACTTATAGTACCTTTCCAGTCCGATTTCCTTTCAGAAAAGATGCTATTATTGTAAATCGAAGCAAAATTGCTGGTATCTTTGTAAAACCATAAGCTTCTTCGCTCCACTCAGAATCTAAAATAATATAAAGATTACCCGAATGAATATTTTTCCTCACGAATAGTTATAAGTTTTACCTGTACTAATAATCCGATTATGTATAATTATCTACCCACAACACTTACAGAATAATATGGGTCTTGTCGTGGGACAGTGGGATATTTCGAAAGAGTTATTAAAGGTAAATCGGTAATCGATTTAGATTAACCGCATAGTGATTAATTTTTTAATTACCTAATGCATGATTACTGCTACGTACCTGTATTTTGTAAAATATAAGTAATTTGTAAAACAATAAACAAACTATAATTAAAAATAAATTCATTTCTATATACCTAGGTATACTACACAGTATCCTCATTTTTGCTTACTTGTATAATCCAGTCCGTTCCTTGCAGTGGTGATGCATTTTTTCAATTTAAGTATTAAATATTTATTTTGTAGGTATTTCTAGATATTTCCTGACTATACAATAATGTATTGATAGAGAAATAAAATGAACTCTGTATATTTCCGCAAAATCTGGATATCTAAAACTTACAAACACATTGTTGTACTAAGAATACAGAAAGCCTATAAACGATAAAAAAAATTAAATGTCAAATGTTAAGGAAATTTCTTTTTCACATGACTAGCTAAAATTTCGATTTATAATACAATCAACAATATCATATATAATACGAAATTAAAATTTCGGTGGTTGCTTGAATTTTTTGTTTTTTATTTTTTCGGTTGTATCGCTCTTTTTGTGTTTGATTACATGTCAAATAAATTGCCGCTCAAAAGTTTTTGTCAAAAAATAGAAGAAAAAGGACACGTCGTTGTAAAACTCTATTTTGCTCAACTATTGCTAATAATTGTTACTAACATAATACCTATATTATATAGTATTACGTCACGCGTTATTTAAGATTTTAAACGGAGTTTTTACAATGATGTTTATTTATTAAAACATTAGTTAAGTAATTTTTTTATTTTCCCAGTGGTTTTTATAATAAATCTGAAAACCGGGGGAAAATATTAATTAATAATTAATACAGCCTTTCAACCGAACTCCGCTCAGAATCGTTTTTCGTTAGTAATAGTCAATTTTCGCGTACAGTTACTCTAGGCTTTTGGGTGTTATTTTACCCTACGGCCGTCAGATCATATAATTAGCACATACCGGTTATTTAATGGCCGAAGGGGATCAATTGACAAGTCCCCGGATGGACTCGGTCAATCAGACCGTGATCCCAGCGATATGAAATCACCACTACTTGGTTCTCTGGAACACCTGCGTATGTTCATTGTTCAAGCCTCTTTCGGGTGATTGTCCCAAAACTGGCCAACTCCAGAGAAACTCATAAGCCCTCTTGAAGTTAATCGCAAGAGACCGAACGCCAACTGAAGCTAACACCTTGTTTCTTGAACTTCAACGCAAAGTCCTCCTGAGCTCCTTATTATACATTTCCATGAGATGGACACACAATTTGAAGGCCCTGAAGACCGACGGAATGAGCGGCTAATCAAAACCGGAGGTTTCCAGACGTCTGCCAAATTGTCATTGATAACACAATACCCGTTGCCAGGGTTAAGTGAGCTGACATCTCACGCGATGACTCAACGGTCGGATCGTGAGATCACCGACTAAACGAAGAAAGGAAAAGAAGGTCCGTAGTCCTGTCAACTCGCGGGGATAACCTCTACGTGGAAGCCCCCGGCACTTGGTAACCACCCAAGAATTTGTGCGTTTCAGCTTGCAGACCGTCCGATCTATCTAGGAATTCGCTAAAGGGGCCGAACTAAAGAACTAAATCCTAGCCAAGTCCTTGGGTTCACTAAATAATCGTTTACGTATAGCTATACATTAAATTTTCCCTCTACCTTCCCAACTTCTCGCCTAAAACAGTGGTCCATCTGTTTTGCAGAGTATATCCGTTCGTTTTGTTTTGTTTATTATTTTTTTTTTAAATTTTTCCTAAACAATAATTGTTCAAGTTTTTAACGACATTCGTCCGCATAACAACGCGATTGTTTTCAGCCCTAGGAAATGGAGTATGCGGAACGGGCGGGAAATGGTCAAGTAGTTTATCTAGTACTTATTCCACGGATAATCTTTTATTCTGATACCATTATTTGTAAACGATTTTGAAATACGCTCATGGCGAGGACGGCAATTATGTAGTTTAACGTTGAAAAAAAAAAACAAACAAACGACGATACGAGCGTTCGGTCGTAATCAAAGTCGAATAGGTTTTTACAGTTTATTAAATTATAGTCTGGAAATATGATGTTGCAGCGCGGGTGGATATCGTTTCTCGGTTCTTAAGAATCGATTTCGAAACAGTCAAACGCATAGTGCCGAACGGGACGAACGCGCGCGTTTGTGCGGTGTACTGATATATTTTTATCGAAATTCGTATTTCCGAAACGAAATGAGTTGTTTGCTGTAGCCGCGTAAACATAGCCGCACTACTGTTATTAATGAAGACTTTTAAACTTTATATACATTTCGCGAAGAAGTTTTCGGAACGAACGTTTAAAATTGGATTACTCGCGCTTAACATTATTAACTTACTTCAACACCGTTTCCTCGTAAACATGGTCGTTATATTTTTTGTCTGAGTGATTAAACTTACCTGTAATTCCTTAAAAATAATAATAATAATAATAATAAAAAAAAAACCATCCCCGGTTTAAGAACCGAGAATAATATACGATTAAATAACAATAAAAATAATATACCTATATAATTCAATTCAAATCGCGCAGTTATTTAAAATATAGGTTATGATGAGGAGCGGTTCGACGCGAATACTGTAAACTGCAATCGGACGAAAAGTTTTTGTTTTTGCTTTTGATACCGGACAAAGAAAAAAAGGGGCGGGGAGAATTCCCGAGTTTTTATTTGCGCGCTGTTTGTATATGCATTTTAAATTATCCGTATATTTCGCGGAGGTTTGTGATTTAAAACGATTTTAGTTTCTATTTTTCTCTTTATAAGAATGTGACTCGCAGTTCAAAGCGCACGGTTATCAAGGATGGATAAATAATATATACATATAGGAGATACTCGGTATAGAATATTTTATATTTTGTCTTCGTATACATGTGCGTACATAGGTATACGCAATGTGAATAATATACGGGATACAAAAGGATTAAAAAAGATACGATATTAGCAATGTTTTTTTTTTTTTTTATTATAATTGACTTTGAATACTAATAACAATACGAATAAATCCGTACGACGCCGACGAAATAAATGTCTACTGTCGGCGTACAGTTTGATCGTCAAACATATACGATCGAAATATACAATAATAATGATGAAATCGCGCCGCGATAAAAGAAAAAAAAAGACATTGACATACTTCACGCGATAGGTGAGCCTTCTGTTGTAGGTGGGAAGTTCGAAGAGGGGAAAATTCAATGTATATCCGTACGCAACGATCAACCGTTGCTAGCGAAAAACGATTAATAGTGATGCTTAGTCAACAATATATTATAACAAAATAATCACATTATATTATAATATTTTCTTTAATAGTATTTGCTTTATATTGTACCTATTTTCCCGTTTTTCCTACATGTTTGCCCGTTCATTATGAAAACAGCTGAGAAAATCAAAAAATTACCCCATTAAAATACCACCCCAGTCAGATTCAGATCCCCTTTGAAAAATGTGCTATAACTGAGAATCGGAACAAAAGTGCTGGTAGAAAAGTTATTTAAAGATTAAAAAAAAATAAAATAAACATCTTTGTGAAACCAATACATTCCTCGCTCCGCTCAGGATCTAAAAGTCGTAGTAATCATATTTTTGCTATGTGGTAGCTCGTCATTGTTATTATAATGTTATAATATTGCGTTCCGCGTCACTGCGGACAAAACTATTAAGAGTCCGACGGCTTTTCCGATAGGAAAATAAAATTTTTGATTCTGAGCGCAGCGAACTGTCGGTTTCGCTATGCGATATGTGTTTTTTATTTTTTTTTTTCGCGTCTGCAAACAACTTTTCTTCCGGTGTAACAGGCTATTCTTACCTCCTAAATATATTTACCTGCCAGCAATTGTATCCTATGTCATTATTATGTCCACGATTGAGTACGCTGAAATGAGGTAAATATACATATCCTATGTGTAATACGTGTTTGATTATATCGCGCATTGAGTAGTGTTAATATATCCTTTGTTAATCTTATTTATGCCGTTTCTGTTTCCATTTAACAACATGGGCATATTTACAAGGCTCTAGGTGACGCAGTTTCTCACAGTACCTCTCAATAATTAATTAAATCTAAACGAATACCTACATTTCATATATTTTCCGGGTTTTCCTTGTTTTTCCCATTTATTGAAAAAAAATCCTGGGAAAACCAAAACATGACCTTCTCAGTCAGAATTTCTTTCGAAAAAAAGTGCTATCAATGTAAATCGGAGTAAAATTGCATGTAGAAAAGTTGTTCACAAGAAATAAAGAAGGCCGTAATATTTTTAACCAATACCTACATTCGTACATTTTCCCGTTTTTCCTCAGTTTTTTTGTTTCGGTTTTTCACATTTGCCGAGAAAATGTGCTACACTTAAAAATCGGAGCGAGATTTCTGGTAGAAAAGTTGCGCACAGATAAAAAAAATAAATTAACATCTTTGTAAAACCGCTGGCAACATTGTTAGCTGAGGTGAATTTCCGTGTCCCTATGCGTTCTTCACGCTCCTGAACTCTATTCCACAATCCTATCCATCATACTAATTTCGGAAACAACCACCCCTTACACAGGATGTCACGTGCGGTAAACCTAAATGCTAATTTTGATTTTTATAGCATAGTATGTCACCTCTGTATATTCCTTTGTTACTTTTGCTTATGTTCTCATTACTTAGTTTATGTTCTGTTATCATTTGTTTTAATTTGTGTTTTGTCATTATTTTTTATTTTTTTTTTAATGTTTCTCTATCGATCAAGTACTATATTTAGGTTAACACTCTTTACGTTATGAAATAAATAAATAAATATATTATGGTAATCAGTAGGTACTTATAAAATACGTGGTTAGGACTAAGAATGGGCAGAAAAATAAATAATTCTGATAATAAATAATTTATTAAACAGGTTATTATTTATCAGTTATCACTATTTTTTTTCATAACATAATATCTCAATATAAATATAATAAAATAATATATTAAACAATTAATTATTTTTTTTAGTATCATTTCACTTTGAAAACAATTTAACTTCTAGTGACTGCGCTCCTTTTAGGAACTCAGAATTTGGCACCCGGAGCATTGTCAATAATAATAATAGGTAATAACGGAATTAAAATTCACGCAACTGAAAATATTGAAAATAATGATAGTGATATTACAATTACGGCAGTTGAAATAACCAAAATAATGATAAGGTCATTAAAATTAAGTCAACAGAAGAAAAATTCCAAAAAATCATAGTTTAATCTTTTCAACAAAATGTATTTGGTGAAACAATGTAAACAAATTAATTTACAGATTTTATAGACATAAAAATGCATTTAAAAAACAAAACAGTTGAACTTCTACCTAAAAATGAATTGAATGTTTTAACGGATGGTAATTGTTTGTACAAATATGTATTACACCGTACTACAAATAGTACACGTTACTGGTGTGAAGATCATCACGAAGGAAAAGAAATGAACCTATATAAGATAGTACTTGTAATATATTAGTAGGGAATAGATTTCATAGTAATTACATAATGTTATACTGAGACATTTTGTTGGTTATATTTGATATAAATTAATAAATATATTTGATGAATTTCTGTGTAATAATTGATACTAATTAAATTTTATATATTTGGGGAAAATTTTGGAAAATTAGGGGATTTTTTCCTATTTTGTCCGATGTCAGTGTTAGTCTTACAACGATGTGTTTTTTTTATACTACGATGAGAGGTGAGCAGAGGGCCCGAGTTATCTCCTAACAGAGTGCTATCTTAACCTAACTTGAACCGATGGCAGAGTCTTCCTCAGCCTTAGCCTTGATATCCGGGACTGATGAGAGAGCTGGTCCTATGGCAGCTAATTGTATCTTGCCTCAGCCTCCCTTATCTTCTCTTCTTGCTCTTTGTGATGCAATATGTCCTCTGCCATGAAGGACTGAGAGCCGCGAAAGGAAGGTGTTACAATTTGATCGTATCGTGAGTAGCCCACCAAGATTCCGGGTATTGGAAGTCCTTTGAGCTGCAGAGCAGATTTTGGATATCAATAGGAGCAATGCTCCTACCGTCGACTTACGCTGTGACGTCTTGTCGAAAAACCATACGACACTTAATCATGTATAGTAGACACACAGTTTTTCCGTGGTATTTGAAAGGAATTAAGAATCAAATCGTATTTCATTAGTAGGTCTGGAAATGCTTTGCTATTGCTAGATAATAGTGTACATAATAAATAATAGTTGTTTTGTTGTTTGTGACTACCAAATTATCATCTGTATCACCAAGGTAACCCACGAATAAACAAAAATAAACAAATAATTTTACATAAACAATTAGATAGATATTCGTATCAAAATACTCGAAATCTCCCATATAATTCGCGGGATTGAGAATGAAACTTTAAAATTTGAAAATGATTGGTAATGAGTTTCCGAGATTTGAATACAGGCACAAACCAACATAAAATTTCTAAAATTTCTGTCGGCCAGTTAGTATCATTTTTGGTGGATCAAGTGCTCATATCGGAAAATATAAAAGTTTCTATATCCGATATATTATATCAAAATGATCTCGCGATGTTTGTCTTTCGTTTTCAAGATGTATTGTAGGTGCATATTAACGTTCTCTTTCGTGTACGGGAGAACTGAAAATACGCCAGATAGCTTCGTTGGTTCTGATGTTTCTAGCCATCTATTATCGTGCTATTTCTTCGTTTTTATTTATATTTCGAACTTCAAATACGACCAAATCACTGCCTTAATTACCGCATTTGTAATTGTACTTAATGAATTTTATGGAAATGCAAGACTCAATGTTAATATGAAACTCATAGATGCTTAAAATATGATTAAACGACTAATTTCGTTTTGTACATTATATTAAGTATATGTAATAATATAATAAACTATACGTCAAGACTTGGAGTATAAACTATATAACACAACTTCATAACTTTTTTTTTCCTAACCACTCACGGGTTGCCTACCCACCCCCCTCCCAATTTATAGATGGGACACTTGACCCGAAAATTCGGTATCACGCCATTACTGCCTATTATATTCATAGTCGTGTTCTTCGTGACGTATCATGATCACGGTTCTACATCAAATTATCTCCAACAAAATATCTCCGGACAAATATTCCGAAATCATAAAAACATCCCACTTACATATTAATACAAAACTTTAACCCTAACTTCGAAAGTTTTATGCAAAAATTAAATAATCATGGTTTATCTAAATGCGTTTTATTTTAATCGCACGCGTTTCTCGATACGTTTATTATTGTATCGTGAACTAACCATGTTTTAAATTTAAAATTTAAAATGTTTTTTCGAAGCCAAAAGGCAATATAGTAAGTAAAGTCTGAAGACTTGATTACAGACAGGGGATTAAATTCAGTCGCTTAAGGTTAGGAAATATGATGAACAATGAGCACATATGATATATATGATTGCATAATGCATATTATAGTTGTTTTTTTTTTTTTTAATTCTAATTAATTTTTAAATTTTTTTGTCTTTTTTTTTAATGTAATGTGTAATATAATATGATGTACCTATAATAATAATTTTATTGTTTTTATTATACACGCATGGAATTTAATACATTTTCAGGTATATTTTGCCTGGGCTATTTTGGCTTTGGGATATTTTGACATGTCACAATATCAACAACGATATGTACTTCCCACGGAACGCGGAAAGTAAACAGCGAACGCATTTCTAATATTTTCGAAAACGAAAATGTATAGTACAAACTGCAAAATTGGCGCACTATATCCGTTTGAATTAGAACCGTTTCAGGATCGGCGCGATTATTCGCCGAGGGTCTCGGCGGGTCTAAACCACGCGTGTACGTATATATAGGTGTAATTAAATTGTCGTGTTTCCTATTATATCGGCGTATTCGTACACGTACGTATATTATATACAGGTATACGTTGTGATAATTTAAATAATTAAGTGGTCACGCTGACTCGGTATTTGTTTCGTTGTGTTGTGTGTTTTTTTTTTCTCCATTTTATGCCGAGCACGGGCAATTGTAAATCTAGGTCACGCCGTATAGGTCGGGAATACCTACCCGCCTTTATATAGCATAATACAGAATGCGTATTGCGTATATACGCAACCACAACGGCAGAAAAAATGGTCGGTGAAATCAGGAACAAAGTGTACACGATTCGCAAAACGATTCGCAGCGCGCGTCGCGTCATTATTTCCCCTCTCGAACTTCCGCGTTGAAGGCGCACACGTGCCATTAGGCAGGTAGGTTTCTACCGTGCCCGTATACCTATAATACACGTGCACCTATACACCGCGAGTGTCCAGAAATCGAGATGCAGACGTGATATAATACAATATATATACGCGAACGGACGCGATGATCGCGTTTATTTATGGCCTCTGATGGCCGGCAAGCGAGTTTTCCTAAAAACTATACATTTAGGGTGCAGGCATGTTATTTACAGAGCGTTTGAATCCTTGTAAAAATATATCGTCGTAACGGTTCGGGACGTTCGCGGCGGCGCTCGCGGTGGTCGCGATGTCATTATTTTATATTGTACATTATTGTAGGTACCGGTGAAACGACAATAACGGTTTCAGTCGTTTTCGCCCGCAGTTTTCGGTTCGACCGACGAAACGCGAGAGGGTCGGACGGGTCCGGCCTCGTCACGGTTATTAACGGGCTGTTAATTTTTACCCGTTAATTATTGTTAGATTTGCGAATTCCGCTCTGAAATTGAAGACTGTTTTACCGTACAATGACGTGCCTTATGTTACGCGTATCTTTTTGACGTTTCTCTTGGGGCTCTTTTTGGACTGCAATGGGCTCAAACACGGCAATTGTAATTATATAGGTAGGCGGAAATGAAAATGTTGCTGCTGGTAAAGGTTTTTACCTTTTTAGCTTTGTACACCCCTACTTCTCAAGGAAACAATTTTCAATAAACGTTTAAAAACAAAGATGGCAGTTTCTTTTTTTTTTAATAGGATAATTATTCTACATTAGTACCTATAGTAGGTATATATTTATTTATATTATATATGTAGACTATTTTTTGTTTACCGTAAGAAAGTAAATCAAAAAGGTAACAAAAGAGGTGTCCTGTGATTTTTCGATTAAATCATTTTTTCTGGTAGAAAATGTCGTCCATGTTTTTAAAAAATAATGAAATCGTGAAATCGTACGTTTTCCTACGTTTTTTCCCACTTAAGTTTGTTTTTTAAATTACTGCAAATTTTTCAATAGTTTATAATTCAAAAAATACCTCATATAAGACATACCTCCGAAATATTGTCCTCTATAAATTTCATAATTGGTATTTTTACTCTAAAACCAAAATGAAGATAGTTTTACTTATTTTGCGTAAGCATTGTTTTTATGTGTTAGCGGTAGTTGAACTGAGACAGTAGATGAGGGTATGACGTCCTCTTAAGTGGAATTTCGTTATACAATGGAAGTTTCACTGTAGTGAAATAGGTATAGACATTTCTCTTTAGGGCTATCATTATCTACCCTTATCATCATTATTTGTCTTAATCATTTTCAAATAACTGCCCGAATAACCCATTTCACAACCATGAAAAGACAAGTTTATTTTTCAATAGTTGTTCACTGATAAGGAACTCACCTACTTGTCTCGACTGATAAAATAAGTAGATTCTCTTAGTTTTCTTTATTTAATGGTATACTCGCGTCGTTTGATAAAAATTAATTTAAAACTACGCCCTGGTGGAGTTCCAGATGGATTAAACTCCTAATATAATTTACTCGTAAACGGTTCGTAAGAAAATTAATTTATTATTAATTTGTGTATGGAGTTTAAGTTATAGGTCTAATGACGTAAAAAATATAACTCAACTGCAAATGTAAGGTGTTCAATTTATTTCAAACAGTTTTAAATTTATACATGTTTTTCTAATACAAATTTAATAACAATAAATTATTCATTGTATGGTTTCGAAAATTCTGTGACGCGGTGAACACGATCGAAATGTATGCACGTGAACCCGGATCGTGTTTTATCGAAAAATAATAATTATTAGATTAATTACATTCAACTGATTAAATTAGCGTTCAACTAAATTTAAAACACCGTACTTTAGAGCGGTATCCCAGTACGCCCGACGGAAATAAAAACTGAATAAAATTCATCGATTTATGGAACTCGTTATGATACCTATATATCTAACTGGAGTGGTACTTTAAGGTGGTCATTTTTCGATATTCCCAATAAATGGGGAAAACCGGGAAAATAGGTAGAATATTAAATAAATATTATTAAAACCAATATATAATGCTATGCAATTATTTTAGCTTAATATGACTAAGCAACACTATCAACTGAACTCTGCTCAGAATTGTTTTTTCATTAACAATGGTTTATCGTTGCTTTCAGGTATATATTAAATTCCCGTCTATTGTTTCTATCTTACCTTCCCAACTTCCCACCTACATTTTTATTTTCGGCTCTTAGTGATTTATACGTCACATCGCGACTTGTAGCGGCGCCGGGGTGCAGGGCCCACATCCACCCCACACATTGACCCCGGAGTCACTTGCGAATCCTGGGTCGGGCCGATCGCATACTCTTGCCCGCCTTCCCAAAATGACGACCCCGGCAGGCCAGCCGTAGATTCCGTCGGATAACCGCGCCGAAAATTATACGGTTTTTATCGGACCGGTGGGGCGGCGGCAAAAGAACCGCGCAAATTAATTTTCAAGCGGCGCCGCCGCCGCCGTCCCGACGAAAAACGCGTAAAACACGCGCGCGCACAGACGTTATACGCGTATACAGGGTGATCAGTCTGTCGTAAGACACTATATCACTGTATCACTGAAAGTATAAACTTCACTCGGAATTCGGTTGGTAGACAATTTGTGAAACGAGCAGTTCTACAATTTTATATTTATGTTGTTTTTTGTCGCTCTTATTTTCGGGGATAAAAAAACCGCGCTCATTCTTTTGGTTTTCATGTATTGAAAATGTCCTAAATATATGGAGTTAGTAGTAGTTATTTATTGTAGTATTAGTAGTATCAGTATACAGGTATTTGTTAGTCGAAATACGTATTTGGCGTTGAAATTTCGCGATATCCGTCAATCCGTTGACGGGATATTCTATTTTTAAATTTAGATCGCGCAGAGCATAATTTGTAGTGTGGCAGGACGGCGCGCGCCGTTTTAATAATACCTTCCAAGGTAATGGGCGTCTACGACAGATTGATCACCCTGTATGTGTATATAAATATTTTTTTTTAACGTTCTGGTCGGGTTATAGGTTAGACGCGTGTGGTTATAATAATATTACACCATCGATGAATAATGACGATACGCCTCTGTAAACATCGCGGTGCCGTCGCGCACCGATGCGTTTTCCTAATAAAATATATTTTTATTATTATTATTATTTTTTTTTTTTTGTACCTACCAACTTACACGCGTATAATATTTTCCGCGGCGCAAACGTCACGCGAAAAAAATAACCTTTAAATGTGAACGTTTATGGCGCACCTATAAATATATATATATATATATATACCAGTCGTCGCGTTTTTCTTTTCTTTCCGACTGTACAGATGATCGCGAATTTCGATTGGACGGGATCTATATTACTATAATCGCGATTATCTTGTGTATACAACTTTCCGGTCACAGGGCTAGTTGAATAAACTCCTCCGAAAAGGGCTTGACCGGTTTTCATGAAATTGTTTGTGTATACATTTAATAGGTCTGGGGTCAGGCCGTTAAGTA
Source organism: Cinara cedri (assembly GCA_902439185.1). NCBI lineage: Eukaryota > Metazoa > Arthropoda > Insecta > Hemiptera > Aphididae > Cinara > Cinara cedri. Next base: position 1,109,265 of record CABPRJ010000964.1, on the reverse strand, counting down.
TTTTTCACCCTCCTGCCCTCTCCCCCCTCCCCCGTTACTTTTTAATCGCGATTTCAGTATTTTCGCTTGTATATAAACATGAACCATACCAAATAATTTAATATTATTTTGTTTTGTTGATTTGTGTTACCCCGGTAACAGGTACGAAAAAAAATGGTGATTAATTATTATTAGAAATTAGTCGGAAAATATCATGTGTTCATCGAAATCGGTCCAGCCGTTCTTGAGTTACAAACGGTGTAACTAACCCGACTTTGTTTTGTTTATATAAGATTTACATATACAATTTTTGTTTATTCAAGGGTTGCCATGGAAAAGAAAACTATTATACTTATTATTATTATTATTTACACCATTCAAATTTCACAATGGAACACATTTAGTTCGCCGAACGTGGACTACTCAATTTCCATCTATTTGTTTTTATTGAATTTTAACACGGCCAAAATCATCAATGAATATGGGTAAAATAGTAATAATACAAATTGGCACGGGCAACGTCGGGCGCGGGACAGCCTGTAATATTGTAATATACGAGTGTATCTTTCATTCGGAGTCTCAGGAGTCTTACGGCAATTTTCTGATGGGGGACAAAATGAAACTGGATTCCAAAACCTATTTGTAGCGTATACTATGTTAGTGTTTCTGGAAATGGAATTAGAAATAAAATAATATGTAATTATGTAAACATTATAGTTTTAGAAAAACTGTTAAATACTGAAATCCAGACATTATAATATTCTACCGGTTATAATTTGCATTAGTAGATAATTACAATGATAAACAACTTGTATATTTAATAAAAAATAATAATTTATGCACAGACAAAGAAGTTCTGTTTTGACGTTTGAAGGAAGTATATATTTCTACTATTTACTCGTTTCAATAAAAGCGATGTAGAAAATAATAAAATAGACAATAAATAATTGAACACTGAAGACTAAACGCAATATGTCAACGGACAATACACTTTTAAAATACCTATTACCTAAATTCTTGTTTCAATTTATCTAAAAAATTTAAAATTCAATTTTATTGTTATCGTAGGGCACAGAAACGATAGAAAAATTGCTTACAATATGCGTTCACTGATAAAGTGATAAACAAAAGCCTATGAGGTTGTCATCATCGATATAAAGAATATAACAACCATTTATTTTGATGGATTTAAAGTATAAATCATTTTTTTTTTTTTTTTGGACACTTTATTATTTTCTAGGCAGGGCCATGTCCCCCTCTTAACCTCTCTCCCCCAATAGGCGCCTATGCACCTAAGTCGGCACGATTTTGTTAAATTTTTTTTTATAAAATATTTCATGCAACTTTTACGAAATGTTTCGCAAATTGGAATTTCACAAATAAGTGTATTTCACGAAATTTTAGAGTCTTATATATATATATGGGTATCTACTTGTATTAATAATAATTATACAAACAGAAAAAAAAAACATTTCACGCACCGCAGACAATCTGAAGTGGCACTCACGGGTGGAGGGAATTCGTCTTAATCTTATTATTAGTGATCACGTATGTTCGATGATGGCGAGAATATTAATATTATCTTATTATTGTTAAATTTTGAACTTTTGTTCCTTTCGTTTTTTAATCAACGGGAAGTGAAATGACACCACAGGCTTATCCCCGAACATCACAATCTAATTAATATGCAAATCTTTATCACTGTTCGGAAACCTCTTTTATAATTAAACTCCGTAGTTGAAATTTACTTATTTTAACATGATGATAATATATTATATTTTGCAGCCGCACTCGCGAAAATTGCATTTTGCTTACAACTCCATTATAATATGTCATTATTTGGATTAATACAATGTGTTTGTAATATTTTATGACCTGAACTGACCCAAATTTTTAAATTTTACGTCAGTAGAGTACAAAGCGTAATTTCATAATCATTATAATGCATTTATAACCGTAATATATGTAGGGATAAAACGGTTTTTTTTTCAGAACTCCGAAAAAAATGAAAAAACAGAAATGCAGAATTTTTTGAAAAAATGCAGTTTTAGGAAAATTTAATAAAAAAATGTACAGTACAAAATAATTTAACGCGCGTATACCATTGAAGGAAAAACAATAATGTTTATTGAAAATTCAAAATCTATTGAAATTTATTTTTTGTAGTGATACGTTATAAATTAAATAATGAGCATTGATCAGAATTACCGAAAAATTCATATAAGCCAATTGATCAGTTTAGTTGCCTATGTGGTTTATCGTGGAATTAATATTCATCAACATTGAAAAAATGTAAAAATAAGGTATAAAAGGTTTTTCAGTATAATTGTGTGCAAATAATGTATTTAACCAAAATACGAGTATACCGTGTGTTCACGATATGAGGTAGCTCATACAACTATATTAGGGACCACTTAATATTTCAGCTTACCTTTTTACCTAACCTTGAAATGGGATTTTCGAGTGGTGATTGGGAGTGGATACCGAAATAAACGTTTTCAGACAAATTTCAAGCTATCAGCACTTTCAGTTCACAAATGTTTCTTCTACAGTTTTAAGTGGTTATTATTTTAGATTTGGACAGTAGCTAAGAATGTATTGGTTTAACAATGAAGTTTATTTTTTATTTTTTTTTTTGTAACCTGTGAGTTGTTCACTACTAGTTGAGTACTTGAAATCTTGCTCCGATTTTTAAGTGTAGTATTATTTTTAAAAGGAAATTTTATTTGGATGGTAATTTAAACAGGTCATTTTTTAATTTTCCAAGCGGATTTAATATCGATTGGGAAAAACCAGGAAAATGTACGTATATGTATGAAAGAAACTTCACTACAAATCGTTTTTCTTTAGTAATGTCGCATACAGACACAAATTAAAGTCCTCCATATATATATCCCACCTTTTCAACTTCTCACCTAAAACACTGGCCCACCATTGCACGAAATATGTCCGTCTTTTAGATTATTAGTGATGCTCGCTTAGGGTATAAAAAGTTGCCTTAGGATATTGAGGACAGGTGCAGCCACTATTATAGGTAATTTAATGTTCACCGAATAAGCATTTTATGTTTTGTTTGTTGTACCAATTTTCTCTGTTTTCCCATGTTTTTTCCTGGTTTTGCCCATTTGTTGAAAAAAATTCTGGGAACATCGAAAAATGATCTCGTCCGATTTCCCTCCAGAAAAGGTGCTACACTTAAAAGTCGGAGCAAGATTTCTTGTAGAAAAGTTACCCACAGATATTTATAAAACCAAAAGCTTCTTCGCTTCACTCATAGTCTAAAAAAAGTGTTTTAAAGTGTTGTCTATTTTATGAGTAAGAAATTCGATGTTTGATTTCCTGTATAGTTTTCCTGAGAGTTACGATAAAACCGGAAACATCATAAGAAATACGGAAATCTATGGCATTTAGATTTGTATATCAGAATATCTATTGCCTTATAGTAAATATAAAACAACTGCATTTTAGACGCAGTATGAGGTAGTAGTTTGGCAGTTTCCACGAAAGGTTTTCGAAAAATTGGAAACCATCCAAAATGAGGTCTAAATCTACAATTATACGGTCCTTAGATTGAGCGCGACATACCTGTACACAAGTCGATACCTATATCATTATACACGATTTTTTTTTTTTTTTTTTTTGATAAGAGATTTTTGTTATCATTAGACACTATTACGGTTCCAACCTGATAAATGAGAATCTTTAGAAGAGTCGAGTAGAAGATTTTTGCACACGATTTAACAACACCATGCTTATATTATATTATATACATGATATTCTGATGCAGACATTAAATCTCATTAAATCTATATGTTTATATAAATCGACTACAATAGATAGATTATACTTATAACATAACCAATCTTAACATTCTTAACATTAAGTTTTTCATAAATTAAAATAGAGCTAGTTTGACTATAAAAATGTAGTAAATATTTAAAAATACAATTTATTGTAACATTGAGCCTAGGGTTGTTAAAAGTTCCTCCCCAAACGGATATAATTTAATATTATACTGAGAAAATTGATTGAATTAAAGCTAAATAAATAACTATTTTATAAGTTACACATTATATCTGATAATATATACCCGGCTTCATTATAATATATGAAAACACATTTCCGTAAAATATCATTAACCTACTTGATATGACTATCTCGTTTAGGTTTATAATCTATTATTAGGCCAAGATATTTTAATTCATTGATATTTTCAAATTAAAAAAAAAAAAATTGTTTGTATTTTTTTTCTTCTTTTAAAAAACAAATGCATTTTGGGTGTGCCTAGAGACCCAATCCATCGCTCGCTCGGATTATTTTAATCGCAAAATATTCTTCAATTTATTGTGCAAACTTTTCTACCAGAAATCTTGTTCCGATGTATCAAATTTAGCTTATTTTCTAAAACGTAATCTCCTTAGGAAGAACCTTGGGAAGGTCATTTGTAGATTTTCCTTAGAGATTTATCATTAAATGTGAAAACCGGGAAAAAACATGGAGAAACCGAGAAAAACGTAGGAAAAACGGGAAAATCGATACAATATTAAACAAATATTATTAAAGAAAATATAAAATGCTTTTTCAATTATTTTACTATAATATAACATATATTATTAACAAAGCATTAACTGAACTGCTCTCAGAATCGTTTTTTCGTAAGCCATGGTTTATCGTTACTTACAGGTATACATTAAATTACACACAACAGTGGCTGGACCCATCTCCATTATCCTAAGATGTCTTTCCCCTACTTTTTTCTCTGTTTCCCCATGTTTTTTTCCGGTTTTTTCAAATTTGTCGATAAAGTTTCTGCAAATATCGAACAATGACCTCCCTTAAGTATCTCCCTAGTAGAAAAGTTGCTACACTTAAAAATAGGAGTAAGATTTCTCGTTGAAAAATTGCATCTTTGTAAAACCATAAGCTTCTAAACTCCACTCAGGATCAAAAATTAATTAAAATTACGAAATTATAATTGACAATTTCATTTTACCGAAATAGAATGTATATTTTTACCATCGCGATTTACTTATTAAATATGTACTGCTATTATAGTTACATTATATTTATATGAAATTATAATACTTAAAAATTAAAATAAACCAGATTTGTCTTGTTTAGCTTCCGCGAAAACTGCCAACGGTTAAATTATATCTATAGGTACGGTAAACAGTAAGTTCTCGTCATAACTCAATTAATTATAAAACGAAATCAAATTAACTTTATATAAAATAAAGCGTTATAGGAATCGCTGGCACAGAGACAAAGTTATATATTATATAGCATATTGCCTTAGATTTTAGTAAACAATATCATCTTATGGGATTATATTTTGTATTCAAATCGGCTGTAGATGGGTAGTATGGTTAAGCAATATGACGTTTAAAAAAAAAAAAAAATGCAATTTTCTAAATTTCGAAGTATGTAGTCGCTATTTATAAATGCGACCTCCTAACCTATAAATTCGCAGTTTAAAATAATGTAAATAACAAAACGAAACATATACGGAGTGATATACTCTCTACACAGCCGAGATGGAAAATACGAATATAATTATTTCATATGTTTATATCTTTATAACCAGGGTCAAAAGGACGTCACGCTTATACAGCATTTCAGGGATTACGCGTACGCACGTACCTATTAAAACGAATTTGTTGAAAACCATTAAAATTTATCGACTCGAAAATATTCGAATTTGTACGATCAAAGAAACTCCTCCGTGCCGTTATCGCGGTCGAATCATTGAATGCATATAGTCGTGGTGACATTTGTTCAAAAACGTTTTCGCGCAAAATAGAAAAAAATACGCTTCGATTTTTTTTAGAGATAAAGCACCCGTGGAAAAATAGACAGAGGACAATATTTCCGAGGGAATCTAAAAAATTACGTACATATTTGTTTGTACATTTTTTAGATCACCGTCTATTTTTCCGATTGAAAAACGTACGAATAACATGGATATGTTTGGTCCCTTTAAAATATCGTTTTGTACATTTTCCAATCACATATATTATAAGCATTTCATCTCTAAAATCTGTAAAAACTTATATTCTTTTATATTTTTCGCCAATGTGCATTTTCGCCAATTGAAAACATCGTCGTATGCGGTTTCTCGTCAAATGCGTTTGAAAGCAAACTGTTTTCATGGACCAAATTGTATTTTACATATCGATGACATATTAGAAAGGTTAAGGGACATTTTGTTATTATAACAAAAATAATAATGATTTCTATTTCTTATATACTGTTAAAAAATAAATAAAGTATTTTCTCTTTTTTCATTATTTTTTACTATAAGTTGATAATTGTTGATAATGTTGATAATTAATTAATTAATAATAAACATCAGTTTATTAATTTTAAAGTTAAAATTATCATTAATAAATTGTTTGTAATCAAAATTTATATTTTTAATATCAAATCGCTATCAAAGAAACTAAATAATTATATAGGTAGTATGTACTAAAGACTTTTTTTTTTATAGATTTTGATATTTGATGCATTGATATTTTATATTTGATTTCATACGCATTTTATAATTCTAGACTCTAGCCATAAAGAATACAACATATTAATACTAGTAGAGAGAATGAAAATGTACATATGCATGCACGAACCGATCATATTTTGACTGTGCTCAATCCACGTTCGTTCAAAAAATTAAAAAAAATCAATTTGCAATTATTTGGTGATATTTTGAAGTCAAACGGACAAAGTGGGGAGGGGTCAACTTCATGATGGTCTTGGTTTTGATATAATAGGTAATACATATTATTTCATCGTGTTATGGTACTATCAATTTAGACCAAGAGTCACCAACTAATTTCTTTGGAGGTCCGTTTTGAAACTTACTAAACTAGCCGCGGTCCCTAAAAGTTTCAATGATTTTTACACGTGTTAATAAATACATTTTTTTTTTTTTTTAATTATTACTTATATTTTTTGATTTATTTATGCATTTACCAAATTATAATTGCAAAAAAAAAAAGAGCTGATACTGGGGAGGGAGCTGCCAGTGTTGTATGTGAGAAGTTGGGAAGGAAGGAAACATAAGGTTATTTCATTTATATCTGTAAGCAATGATAAACCATTGCTTGATGAAAGACGATTCCAAGCGCAGTTCGGCAATACATAATTATTACCATTATTTCCATTTGCAGGACAGCTTTATTAGAGCCAAAAATAAAAGGGGCTTCACTACTTCAATCGTCGTTGGGTTGTAAAGACAAAAAATTGTTTATAATTTGCACCACATTATCTTTGAAACTAGTAAACTGAACTTCAAATTCAAATTTAAGCTTCTTTAAAAAATTAATGAACTGACTGACCTCAATGCTTTCTTTATCATTAAAAACGGTCTGTCAGTTAAAGATGTACAAAGTTCGTTTTCAACATCTTCACAAAAGATAGATTTATTTTCCTTGAAAAACATTTGATTTCTAATAGTAGATGACACACTGATTTTCTTGAACTTGTAGTTTGATAATTTGATTTGTTGATATGTTTAAATATATTCGTCAAAAAAAAAGGGATAGATACGATATTTTCTTTTATATCTAGGAAATCTAAATAGCCTTTTGCGTATAATTGACCGCCACTAGAAAGGAATAACTTTAACTCAACTGATCTAATATTGCGAAAAATAGATAACGGAATATTTTGAATAGCACTCATAACATCATTTTTATTTTTAAATAACGCATTTCCCACTTTATCCATATATTCTTTGACTATATCTGCATCGGTAAACGGTTTCATGTGTTTGGCAAGAATCCATGAAATACGCATAGAAGCCTCTGTACATTTTTCTTATTCACGTATTGCCTGGTTAATAGTTTGAGTTAATATTGAATAAGATAAACATAAAATCTCAATGTTAGATTTACGAAGATTACTTCCTATCTGGTATTTTTCACTAAATAATTTGTATTTAGTCTCATAATGTCTTTTTATATTAGAAATTTTAATGATGGCTACTGTTTGTTGACAAATAAAACAGACAGGCAGAGGTCCGACTCGGTTTGGTGATGTAAAGCAATATAAATAAGTCCATTCCGGGAGAAACTGTCTATTTTCAACTTTTACTTTTCTTCTTTTTTTTTTTCTCATACCCAATTTGTACAAGAAAAACTAACAATAACTAGAAATATTAAGTACACAAAACACGAACGAAACGTCAACACACACAGCGCAGTAAACAATTTTAGTTCTATCTAATGTGCCTACTGGAAACTCGTCCGGCATTTAACAGTACACTACTGCACGTTCTACACAGGCAGACTTTCGACGGTACGTTCTTATCTTAAAATAATTTATTTTCGGACTTATAATTGACATCCCAACAGTCATGGCCCCTTTCATTTATGATTATAGCAGTACAGATTATTTTCCATTACTTAAATAATTTTTTTTATCGTAAAATATATTTTTTATGGCATACTTACAGTTTTTATTCATTTATGTTAAAATAATTTTAAAAACTTAAAAACTGCTCCGCGGATAAGGTTCCGAAGAAAAAATGTTCGCGGTCCGCCAGTTAATGACCCCCGATTTAGACGTTATGACGTTACCAACTATGTGTTCGAAATCGAAACGTACAATTCCTAGAATTCGGTATTTTTTCTTATAAGAAAAAATAGTCAAGATTTTATCTGCAGGTGAACGATAATTTGACATATACATGTGGATTAGACGTAGGTACAATATAAGAAAATAACATTCACGCGCCTGTCTCACAACTCAAAAGTCTCAAATAAATAATAAAAAAAAAAAAACACCTAGTCTTTTTACGCTTAATTTTTTTGGATTCTGACCGAGATATTGGTTTTACTAAGATGTTTATTATTTTTTTATCCTTCTAGACGGTGGACATGTTTTTTTCTAATAAACTTGCTCCGATTTTAGCAACTTTCTGAAAGGTCAATTTGTCTAGATGGTACTTTAGATAGGTAATTTTTTGATTTTCAACGTCATTTTTTAAATAAAAGCCCTTAAGTGGGAAAAAATGTAGGAAAACGTACATTTCACAATTCCATCATTTAAAAAAAAACACGGACGACGTTTTCTACCAGAGAAAAATGATTTAATCGAAAAATCACATGATACATTTTTTGTTACCTTTTTGATTTACTTTATAACGGTACCATTGCTAAAATGTTTGAGTCACTTTTGAGCTTTAAAAGAATTTTAATTTTTGGGAGTTTTTTGCTGTAATTCTGTACAACTTTCCCTGGCGTAAATTCCAAAGATTATGGACGTAATTTTCTTCCGTATAGGTTAGGAGTATTCATTCTAATAATCGAATGTATATTCTGTATTAATTAGAGGTTATTAAATTGGATCGTTTAATATTAATGCGACAGTATACGAATATATATATATATATATATGTAGTTGTCGATCATGGTTAACCGTTACTTGTGCATATCGTAATATTACCTATAATATTTTGTTTCAGACATTATGTATAGCCAAAATAAATGAACTACGGTACATAAACAGGATTATTATTATGATACTATAACTAAACTATAATTTTATTGAATGTGCAAATAGTAAATTTGAATAGTACATTAGTTGGCATTATACAGTAATTGTTTTATTATAACGATTTTTCAGGAGAAAAAATGCCGACCGGAAGTCTAAATTGTCTGTTGGCGAGAACATTGTGCAACAAAGATCCATCGTGTTTCAAAATAATGGATATCATCCCGAGTTTATGCGGAAATGAAATAGGTAAATAAATTTTTAAATAAATGATCAAACCAATGATAATGCAAAAGGAATAATTATTCTAATTACCTACAAACATACATATGTCCTGCAGTGACTCCGGAGTTTAGGTATATTTGGTATGAATATTTAATTGTTTGTTTATTTGTTTATTCAAGGGTTACCACGAAAAAGAAAACCATTATAATTATCATTACTAATATTATTTACACTATTGCCGTTCATATTTATTTATTTGCGTTATCTTAGTAACACGGATAAAATGAAAAAAAAACCTATGAGCTGGGTTGGTAACCATGGTCAAACCGTATCTATGGTATTCATGGTTTCATTCTAATTGTTAATTTCTTACAGTATACGACCATCTAAAAAAATTATTATAAATTATTAAAAATGCCGTGACCTAGAAGATATAATCTTTCCCAACAAAGCCATAATGCAATTAGGCTTCATAACATTGCGTATCAATTTACTGAAGAAGAACGAGAAAAGCGCCGTGTTAGTATTGTCTGACTTTGTGCTTCTCAAACACAAGACCAAAAAGAGGCAGCCCGTGAAACCCCCTCGGTTGTCAATGAGAAATATTTAATTTATTACAGATCTTATCCTGTTATTCGCATTGGTCTAATTGACGTTCTTTGTGGGCATTATCGCGCATTCAAGTTTGCGAGAGAAACGCTTGGATTGTGTTGCCTTAACGGCAAAGTGAAATCGCCATTATTTACTCCACCACTTGAGCCATTGTATTCATTGCTTTGAGCCAAAACACAAGAATCACGAGATTTTCTAGCGAACACTCGAAAATACAATGGCTATTTTCAAATTACTTCATTTGGAGCAGACATTATCGAAGAACATGGATTTAGTCCGACATTCAAGACAATTTATGTTGAAAAGAGTTCATTTTCTTTATTAAGATAAGATTTAAGAAAAAAAAATTGCTCAAATGTAGTTTATTAGGTCTCCGTTTGTCTATACAACAAATAAGGCATGATAAAACAAATCACGATGTTGTTGCGAATGAGAAGATGCATAACCAGGCTTTACTCTTGATCGAAGACACGTGTTACTTCATTTGCGGCAGTTTGTTAATCAGGTTAGGAATGCCAGCGTCAGATAATGGAATGAATGATGCATTTAATCGAAAATTGGAGTGTGAACGTGAATACGATCGACGTAAATTATACCAATTAGTTTAAACGTATCCCTGTTAAACCACTAACAGAAGATATGATACATAAATGATGGTAATTTATGATGGAAATGTTAGTTTATTTTCCTTGGATGCTCCCGATGGAACTGAAAAAATATTCCTTATGTCATTGATTTTTGGGGTAGCAGTTGCTTCTTTTGGAATAGCGGCTACATTGTTAGAAGAATGCCGTAACGCGCTCCTCGTTCAGCATTAAAATTCCCGTTTAACATTCAAACTATTGAACAAACGATATGCAACATTGCGAAACACTCCACAATGGCCAAATTTTTAGTAGCGTCTAAAATAATCATATGGGATGAATGCATAATGGCGTATAAACGCGCATTTGAAGAACTTGATATAACATTGAAAGATTTGCGCAATGACTCGAGATATTTTGGAGGCGCAATGATTTTACTGTCTGGCGATTTTCAACAAACACTATCGGTCATTCCAAGATCGACTGCTACCGATGAAATACGCTCTCCTCAAATCATTACATCTGTGGCGTTATGTAAAAATACTTCAGTTATCAGCAAACATGATAGTTGCATTGCTGAACGATCCATCCGCTCAAGATTTCTCCAAGCAACTGCTGATTATCGGTAATGGCCGTATTCCTGTCGATAACTCGAGTGAATTTATTTCATTTCCTCCAAATTTTTGAAATTTTGTCTCATCGAAAGACGAACTCATCAACAAAATATTCCAGAACATCATTGCTAACTACAATTACAATAATAATAAATGATTGAGTGAGCGAACAATTTTAAAAATAAAGATGTGGATGACTTAAACTTTGTAATTCTGAATCAAATCGTTGGTACTCTATTCATTCAAATCTATTGACAATGTAACAAACGAAAACGAAGCTACTAACTATCCAAATGAACTTTTAAACTTCTTGGATGTGCCTGGCTTACCACCGCACAATTTACAACTAAAGGTGGGCTTATTAGTTATCATGCTTCGAAATCTAAACCAATCAAAACTATGCAATGGAACGCGTTTGGTGAAAAGAAAATGTATGATTAATGTGATTCATGCGACGATACTCAAAGGAAAATTCAAAGGTGAGGAAGTTCTCATTCAGAGGATTCCGATGATCCCAACCGATATGCCTTTTGAGTTTAAATGAATTCAATTTCCTATTCGTTTTGCATTTACCATGACGATTAATAAATTACAAGAACAATCCTTGAATGTTTGTAGCCTAGATTTAGAAAATTCATGTTTTTCTCATTGTCGATTGTACGTGGCATGTTTACGTGCCGTCAAACCATCTGCTTTTTTTGTTCTTGCACTATCACAAGACAAAAAATATCATATATCACTAAGTGCTTCCACTTACGAGAATCAACCCATGCAGCAAAATACATAGCTTCATCAAAGGAAATGTCTTCCCGACTCGCCATTGAAATACTTGATTTTTGTAGTTTTATTAAATTTGTATTTTACTTAATATAAATATATATATATTACCTAATGAACTATTGAACTTAATACATTTTTGTATTCATTAGCTTAGCTAAAAGGTATCACTAGATTCATTGACTGTTAGGCGATACGAAGTTTGATGGGTCTGCTAGTCATGATAAAAAAAAAAAAAAAAAATTGTTATACCTTCCTCTCGCAATATTTGAATATTCCTAATCGACTCTGACAGTCAGCTCTCTGTACATGTTTGTATAATAATACGAAATACTCGTAGTACTGTAACGCATAAATATAATTAAACCGCATTGTATTATTATTACGATTTCATAAAACGCTCATCATACACGATAAAATTTGTTTTCCGGATATAATGTGCGTGCACGTAAAAGAAATATGATTGATATCTATACCGAAAATGCCATGTTTGGTTTTTATGCATGTCAAACTATAATAGTAAAATGACATATTTTTCCTCTTTCATAAAATTGATATTTTTTAATCTAACCCTTGATAACGCTTCAGCGATAACAGCTGTTTCCGGAGGTAGGTACCATCGTTATCCTATCCCGTAAAAACATCGTTAAGTTCGTACTGAAATTATTATATTACTTTAATCCGCTTATAAAAACAAACGTCTGAGTTTGATCTCTTTTATTCAAAAAAGAGCAGCTATAAGTGACCAAATGTACCGAGAAAAAGATATGTAGATCATATAGTATACAGGGTAGTTTTTATGGTAAATTGTGTATTTATTAAAATTTAGATTTTTTTTTAAATGTTTAAGTGATATAGATAAAGACAATATTTTCGAATACTTAGTTTTCTCAAAACATTAAAACTTTCAAACGAGAACCTATTTGTTTTAATACAATTTATATATCAGATTTTATTTTTCCTGACATTTTTGACTTATTTTAATCGAAATTTAAACGAAAAGTTTCCGAGCTTTTAAAGTATTTAAAGTAGAATAATTGGGAACATTGTATGGTTTACATTTTTATTATAACTTGTCAAGGTTTTCTGAATAACCATCTAATTCACAATACAGCATTAAAATATTTAGGCTCTCGTTTGGAAAAACTAGTGTCAGTACGCTGCAGGATTCTCCTTAAATATTTTATAAATATCTTAGTATTCGAAAATATCTTCATTAACTACACTTAAAGATTTTAAAATTCCAAATTTCCTACCTCTCTAATGAAATTTCCTTTTAGAAAAATTGCTTTCTATATCTATTGCTATCTAACTATAAGTTGGAGTAAAATTGCTGGTAGAAAAATTGCTCACAGATAAAAAAAAATATATATTAATCATCTTTGTAAAACAACACATGCTTCTTTGATCCATTCAAAATCTAAAATCACCCCGAATATTATATTTATTGTAAATTTTCAATTATTATTTCATTTTACTGTTAATTATGTTGTCTCGTAAATTTCGTTCTCTAAAACTACGTTTAATCGTGTTTTTGTTTCCCGTTTTACGATGTTATTATTTAAATTTCGATATTGTCTCGTTTTTCGCATACACGATGTTTGTTTATAAATATAATAAAGTTATGATTAAAAAAAGAAAAACCCTAGGTACCTACATACGAGAGTTTGACATATTTTTAACAAGGTTCAAAATGAATGGTACGTTGATCACGTCGAAACCCCATAAATATACCTCTGTTATATTTACCTAATATTTAAGTCGGGGTGGGTTCTTGTGTATCGTAAATATACGGATATTTTTTTCCCCTTGATCTGGAAACCGTTTGCTCGCTGGTAGAATAATAATAATAAAAAAAAAAAAAACAAAACAAAAAAAGTGTTTTTTTTACGCAAACGCAATGCTGTGCATAAATATGATAGTATGTAAAGAACCTTTTTGACGAACTAGTAAAAGGTATAATATATTATCGGATTTTCAACGAAACGCACCCACAATATATTATTAAATAAAAATAAAAGCAAGACGACCTAGCATAACGGGGACGGGTGCAGCCACTGTTATATGTTGGCGAAGCTGGCACTCCAACATTGTCCGATCAGTTCCAAATTAATACCATTATTTTGTAACTAATTTGCAACGCAAATGGAAAAATTTGCAACATATTTTTATGGTTGTAAAATAAATTAGAGGACTTAGTTTTCTATATATATATATATAGAAAAAAAAAAAATTATCAAATATACCTAATAATCGAAGAAACGCTTTTCGTCATCGGTGCACACAAAATACACGGAACAAAAATAATAACATAACAAATAAAAATAGTTAATGCGAATATTATTTAAAAAAAATCGTATAAACGTAATGAAAATATCAAAAAATTAATATTAAACAATATTTTAAAAAAGACGTCCTAGGATATTGGGGACGGGAGCAGCCACTGTAACAAGTAGTTTGATATTTACCCGTAAACAACGATAAACCGTGGCATACGAAAAAACTATTTTGAACGGAATTCAGTTGATAGTGATAGTTTGTCACCAATATATATGCCATATGTGTATGCCATATTATAGCAAAATAATTAAATGGACTTTATACATTCTCTTTGATAAATTATTAAATGTTGTACCAAATTCCCTGGTTTTCCTACGTTTTTCAAAGGTTTTCCATGTTTTTTCCCAATTTTTTACATTTGCTGTGACAACTCCGGAGAAAACCGAAAAACGACTTCTTTAAAATACCTGTCTACACCGATTTTCTTCAAGAAGAGATGCTATATGTGAAAACCGGAGCAAGTTCTCTGGTAGAAAAGTCCACTTCATAGAAAAATAAAATAAAAAAAAATACTACCTAAATTAAACTCAATTTCTTTTTTTTTATAGAGTCTCAATTTTCGTTCAATTTTCTAGCATTTGTTTCGTTTGGTCTAATACAGTTTTAGCCACAGAGTACTTACCCAACAGAAATTACGTAAAAAAGACCGTGAAATTTAAATGCGCATAAAAAGCTCAAAAATGGCTATAATGATTTGAACATTTTTACCACGTTTAAAAAAGGTAAATATGAGTTTTCTGTCCAACCTTAAAGTCTCTCAACATAATAAAAACATTATACATTTCGTACATTTTTCCGTTTTTCCTACGTTTTTTTCACGTTTATTATGAAAAGGGCTGGAAAAACAAAAAAATTACCACGCTAATCGGACTTAATTTCAGACACAGCGCTATACTTGATAATCGGAGCGAAATCGTTGGTAGAAAAGTTGTTCACAAATAAAAAAAAATAAAAAAATAAATATTTTTGTAGCGTATAGATAGTCGTCTGCGTACATGTATGTTACAACATAGACTGTTGTTATAATCATAGATGTATTATAAATGTAGAATATATTTTCACGTTTTAGGGAGAACACAAATTTTAAAACGGGTTGTTTAAAAAAAAAAAACATACAGATCTACCTCATGATCGGATGGTATAAAATACCGTCGTAGACGACTGTGTGTATGCGTAGATTTTATACAGGCCTCTATATAATATAACTGGCATTACTCTTTCGACCTCTAAATATTATTATACGATATATGTATAAATATTTTTTTTTTTTTTTAATTCTGCAGGTATACAATTGCCCATCACATATATTATGTAAATATAATGCACTGCGAATGGGGGTTTTTTTTTTAAATTTTAAATTTAATATTTCGTTAAATATGTACGTATTATATTAGCGGCGGATGTGAATATGCGATGTTCTTTCGAGGGCGGGGGCAACATATGATTTTTGAAAAAAATAATACAGTAACACTGTAAAAAAATAGCTGTAATTAATTCACGGAAATCTAAAAATGCAATAACGACTTTTGCTGAATTGTAATGTTTTTGTAAGTTTTGATCTATTATACTGGTTCTTGTATATATACCTATATTTAATTTTATATCCATCCGTTATTTTTGTCAAAACGAAAACTGAAAAGTTTTAAGTTTCGCATCAAATTTATTATTATTATTTTTTCTTCAAAAATTCAGGACTTAAGATCATTATAATTTGAAATTTTAATATTATAGGTTTATTACCTAATGCGAAGTTGGCGAAAATTAAAAAAAATTGTTTTTCTCCGACGTTATTAAAATATTAATTGTTTTTTTACTTAGTTATTATTATATTTTATATTATCGGCGATGAAAAATATTTAAATTTTCGCGAATTTCGAAAAAAACCGTTGAAAATTAACGACTCGTCATTAAAGTATATATATATTACCAAGACATCAACTTTCTGTTTCGAAATAAAATTGTAAGATATTATAATTGACTTTTTATTTAGAAAAAAAAAAATATATTAAATATATGAATCGTATAGTGCAAGGCACACACACACACACACACACAAAACCTAAAATTAACAAAACAAAAGTTGTTGCGTTTGTGTGATTTCCGGCTGCGGTGAGAATCCACCAACGTATATTATTATTATTACGAGTATAAACTGCGGGACACTAAATTTTTTACGCTAAAAAGCAAATATACCAGCTATTTGTAAAAACGTTTTTTTTTTGTTTTTTTTTTTTTGTCGTCTAACACTCACGTCTGTCGTTGGATTTACAGTGTCGTGTTCGACGACCACGGTGATCAAGTGCCGGGCGGCTTTGAAAACCCTTCAAGCGTTCCCGTTCTTCAAGCCGACGTGTCTTTGCCGGGAGCCCAAAATCGATTACGAATGCAACTCCTTCCGTAATTTTTTGTTCGACCACCCGTGTAACTTCACACAGCGCAAAGGTAGGTGACAAACACAATTATCGATTGTGATAATAACACATATTATTATTATAGTTATATATACGAAATATATGTAATGTTATAACCACCGTGGCCGCCGTACATTATCGCGGTATAACGGAAGAAGGGTGAAAAAAAAAATAAAAAAGAACCGACGTCGTAGGCTGTGTCTAAGGCTACCCCTATACGTTTACAATATATTACAATACACTGCACTGCGGCGTACACAGCGTATTATATAGTACTATAGTTATAATACAGTGTGGTGATAAGGTCGAGACCGTCGAGTACTATAAATCGGACACCCCCCCCTCCCCCGAAACCAGTAGCAGATTTTCTGTTAAAAAGGTATTTAAATCCGCTATTTTAAATATTTGTAATCCATTTAATACTAATGGATGGCTCTTTTTCGGACATTTTATTGAAATTATATCAGTGTTTGGGAGAAACGGGGGGGGGTTAAGAGAGTCTAGATCCAACCCCCCCTCTCCCGTAAATCCGCCACTGTCCTAAACTGACGGAATTTCGCGTCAAATAGCACGTGCAGTCAAACACCGTACAAGTATATAGTGTATATTTTAATACAGCTGGTATCAATAAGGTCCACGACACTCTGTTTTCTCCTGTTGAATACATCACGAGTGACTTTGAGTCTCTGAAACGCGATAAATACGCTCTGAAATAACGCAAAACGGTCGGCCACCAAGTATTTATCAATACTGTGACGACGTATTCGTAACTCGGAGTTTCAGACTTCGGATCGCGGGTAAACAAATTCAATCAGCCGATCGAGTATTATTTCTATATTGTTTTCGTTGGTGTTATGTACAGGTTTCTCGAACCGAGTCTGAACAGTTGTTTTCAAATTAGGTACAATTTTTTCCAATGTAGCGCACTAAATTTCCAAACTCTCGATATTTATACCTAATCATGTCCACTTAATAGGAACAGTTGATCGGCTATTCCTACTGCACAGCTGACCTTTCGGACCGGGTCGATGGACTGATACGAATCGCAGGTCTCCACGTCATATTTAACAGGTCAATGAGACTTGAGACCCGCGTCCGTCATTTAACACCAATTAAACACAATTCGACAATGACAGAATTTATTCCATGTACAATTAATAAATACGAGTAGTAGAACAATATAAATACACTTGACCTGAGTAACCTCGATCTCCTAGGATGCAGGTTATGGCTATGTCGGACGAGCGGAGTACGAGTGGTGTGTGGTGATTTCTAATTTAAAAACAATATTCAAATCGAATACGCGACGATATTATAAAAACCCGATTGTTTTAGAGATTATACATATATATATATATATATATATATATATATGTATATTTTTAAATATTTTTTATTATATATACAATGAGCATATGAGCGTACAGATGTGATTATGGAGGAGTGAGGAAAGAAGTAACACTAGAAGTATCCAGCAGTAACACTCAGACGCGATGGGGGCTAAACACGACACCAGCGCCTCTGAGGCTTTTTTTTTTTATCGGATTTCCGGGAATGTTGGCTGAGTTTAGAGAAAGAATAAGAGGACTTGGGTGGTTCGCGGGGTGATAGTGAAAACGCTTATATTACGATGTGGTCACTTCGGCGACAGTCTATATGACCTATCAGATCGGAGTGCAGAATCGTGGTGCTTTGTCAACAATATACATATAAGTCATATTACGGTAAAATAATTAATTAATAATTTTATATTTTCTTTATTAATATTTATTTAATATTGTACCGATTTTCCAATGTATTTCCCCGATTTTTCACATTTGCTGTGAAAAATCTTTAGAAACTCGAAAAATGACCTCCTTAAAGTACTTTCCCAGTAAGATTTTCTTTCAGAAAAATCCTATTATTGTCAATAAGAGCAAAATTGCTGGTAAAAAAGATATACACAGAAAGAAAAGGAAATAATAGTTTTTTACTAATACCTACATTTTGTACATTTTCCGGTTTTCCGCCATTTTATCACAGATATAATGATAACCATTTAAAAAATCATAAAATAACTTCCCTAAGCTCCACGGAGAAAAAATTTAATTTCAGAAAATAAACTACACTTGATACATCGTAGCAAAATTTCTGGTAGAAAAGTTTGCACAACAAATCGAGGGGTATTTTGCGATGAAAATAGTTCGACCTAGGGATAAAAAATAAAATATTTAAAAAGCGGGTACCGAGCGCTACCCAAGCTATTTAAAAACTAATGAATAGAATTAAAGTTATTTCAAGTGACAGATCATCGTGGGACGCCTTGTATATGTCATATTGTGGTAAAATAATTACAACAATGTACGTTTCCATGTCAAAAATTATTGTTCAAAAAAGATTGGAATAATAAAAACTTAATAAAAACGGTTGCCAATCACAACCTTATTTTTAATTTTTCAATCTTTTTTAACCTAAAGAACTAGGTTTTCTTCATTATCTAGAATTTCAAAAAATTAGCTTTCTAAAGTATCATCCAAAGAACATTATTTTTCAGAAAAGGTGCTATATTTGGAAATTAGAGTGTAAGTTTTCTGGTATAAAAAGTGTTTACGTTAAAAAAAAAACAAACATCTTTGTAAAATCAATACATTCTTCGCTAAACTCAGAATCTAAAATTATAAACTAAAAATATAAAATTATAAATATAAACTATTAATTTAAATATAAAATTAATATGTAATTTTACTGTGAATATTTATCATTTTCGGCTATCGTATAAATATATTAGGGGTTGTCATCATTTTCTGATTGTCAATATTTCCGGTAACATATACCAAAATTGTTGGTAGAAAAATTGTTCACAGGATTAAAAAAGGCCGTAATATATTTTTACTGATTTGGTACATTTTTTCGGTTTCCTAGTTTTTCCAATTCATTGAGAAAACTTCTGGGAAAATCAAAAAATTACTTTTTTAAAGTACCTTCCCAGTTCGATTTCCGTTCACAAAGAGTGCTATCACTGAATATCGGTGCAACATTGCTGGTTGAAAGTTGTCCATAGAAAAAAAAAATAAACATCAATGGTTCTATCACTGGATAGCCTCCCTCATCAAGCCGTCGTTTTATTGTTGTATTATTTTATTTCATATACAAAGTTTTCATATATACTTATTGCGTTTACTCAAATACAAATTGTAAGTTTTATTTTTTTTTTTTAATAAAAAAAATGAATAAAAAAAAGAATTTAAAATTTAAAAAAAAGTAAATTGTAACCCGAGTTATGCAGATAGGAAAAATTCGTCCGTAAGTGCAATGATTAATATAAAAATGACAAATGCATACCATTATTTTAATATTTTTTTACGAAAACAGCGAAAGATATCATATTAAAGTTGAAGTCCAAAACAATCATAATATTAAAAAAAGCATATTATTTTTAGTCAAATCGATTTCGGAAAGCTACACAAAGCCACTAGTCTAAAACTTCGTCAGAGGTTAAATTTAAATCCGTGTGAATACGCATCACTGCTAAGCCATTCATTCTTTTTTAATGGGCAAATTATAGTGGCAATTTTAAAATAAATCTATAATATTATATATCGTGCATAATATAATATTTACAATGCAATGAATATATGGCGTGTATAAAAAAAAAGAATTATAACTCGTATTAATTTTCCAATTATTTTCGTTTTTTTTTTTTTTAATTTTCGATAACAAACTAATTCAAAGTCTAAACTCGGACTATGAGAGGTCCAGACTCCCTGAACCTTTTTTCCTCTCCGTAAAACCGCCACTGAGTGTGTACATATATAGGTATGTGCGGAATTTTTTTTTTTTAAATAATTTCTAGGCAAATAAATATAATAAATACGACAAATAAAAAATAAACCGCACCTTAACATGCGGGTGGCGTTATTATAGTACAGCAATGCGAGTACACGTACAATAGTCTAGATGTATTGTACTGCAGGCCGTTATAGGCACAGGTATTTTACGAAATCGATATCGAAGGCTTATGTACGGAAATACGAATACGTGATAACGGAGTACAAATATTATTCGTCAACTGTTATTATTTATCACACATATTATTGATATAATAATATCGATTACTGGCGTCCGAACGGAGTTAAAACACGTATCATAATAATTGTTCGCGATATTCGCAATATACGCCGTTCACGCGTGACGATAATATTACAGTAATACGCGGCGTTTCGTTTTCTGTTTGTAATAGATCCCGATAAAAAATTTTTCTCAAAATAAGATGGTTTTCTCTTTAGGGGAAGCGAGTAGGTACATATTTATTTTCATTGCAGCGTCACTTACACGTGTACCCGTCAACAATTTTAAACCCGAGAAACCGAAAAACCGGTATTCATTATTATTTATTATAAAATGTTTTGCGCATACAAATTTTCCATTGACAATCCTCAACCGTGTTATGGGCGCTATGGGCATTTAATGTTGTGATAAAACAAACGCACAAACTAAATACATTTTTTTTTCAAAGTAAGATATCTTTATTCTTTGCCCATGCAATAACCCTGAACGCAACCAGGAGTGTGGATCGGTTTTGCCGTGGCGTGTTTTTTTGTAAACCGAGCATTTTTCAAAATCGTCTTTTGTTAGCGATGATTTTTCGTTGCGTATAAAATATATAAATTAAATAACTGTGTGGATTCTGCCTTGTCAATACTTCCCGCTAACCACACCCGTCGGATAGAGTGTCGGCTATTTTTTTGTTTTTTTTTTTTTTTTTT